>OY998267.1:0-232500 GCA_963922045.1 Persicaria maculosa
AGATCTCTTGCCTTCCGTTCTTGTTAAATCTCTTAATTTGCTGAAATTGTTGTTGTAATTGCTGAAATTGGTGTTGAAATTCAAAATTCAGTGATTGACCAACTCCGGTTTCAGCAACGTCGGCGTCAGCAACTCTGGTTTCAACAATTTCGATTTCAGCAACCCCGATTTCAGCAATGTTGGCGTCAGCAACTCCAGTTTCAATAACCCCGGTTTTAGCAACTCCGGTTTCAGCAACACAATGGACATTTAGCTAATATGGATAGATCGGTGGACAAAATACTAATAAAGGCGAAAAATATGGACATTCTAATAAATACTCCTAAATATTTTATATTAAAAAAAACACAAAGAGGCACAAAAAAAAAGTTCAAAAGGACTTTGTGCATTTACAAACACTCCCATTTTATTTTTAATGTTTTATGTCCGATTTGGACCATAGTAGCAACGTTTGATCTGACGTTGTTGCCCAACCCATTGGCTATCAAAAAACGTCAACAACTTCTCTACGTTGTTAGCCCAACCCATTGGCTATCAAAAAACGTCAACAACTTCTCTACTCAACAACGTCCAAAAAGACGATAATTTTGTGGTGTATATAGTCTCTGCGGACTTATATTATTAATCGGAGGGAGTACTTTTGAATTAATTTGTAAAAAAATGAAATAGTTACTGATTAATAACTACAAAAACTAAATTATATTCTACCATTCGAAAACATATAAAATTTATAACCAAATTTAAAATGAAAACTGAAATAAATAAATAAATAAAATTAACCATGTGATTTAATATTAAGATTAAATTGTATGTGTTTAGAGGATGATAAGGTGAAGCTGGTCTCCAAAATACATAATTTAAATTCCATATATATAAATACATGGTACGTGGGGGGGAATATTTATATATGGAGTCAACCCATCAATTACTCCTATATATGCATCCACCCATTTTGGTTTGTATAATTGCAGGGTTATAACCCAACAAGTTAAGTAATAAGACTACACTAAAAAGTGAGAGAATAAGTGGAGGCTCTGAGAGAATCCACCATTGTTCATTTGTTTGAGGAGGGAGATTGATCATGAAAGAATATATAAAACTTTGAATTGTTGCTTAATTTGTTCAATACAGTACTACACTACTATCCAAAGTAGATACGTACTGACACTGTAGATCACAAACGGTACAGTACGTACGTGTCAAGTTCGATCGGTGACCAGGAAGGAACCCACAACATATATATATATATAAAATAAAATACTCAAATTAATCAACCCACCTTAAATAATCACCATAAATAAAATACTCTCTGATAAAAATAAAATAAAATACTCAAATTCTTCCCCTCCAATATGCAAATAATTCATTTCCAGCAAATTAATCAACCTACGTACGTATAGCTGTCATCTGTCTTCTCCACGGTAATTTATGTTTTACTAGTGATTCATATTTTAGAGGGTTAATATTTTATTCATATATTTTCAAAAGTAAATACAGAACAGTTTAATAATATATTTAAATATTACTCCATAATCCAAAATTTTTTAAATTCGTTTATGTGATTGTTTGGTTATATCACTACTTTATCTTGATTTTTACGAGATTTTTTTACTGAACTGTTAAATACTCATGTAAAATGAGGTAAAATGATTCCATTATAATTAATATATTTTTTTGTGTTGTTATAATTAATGTATTGTGACCCTTAAATTCAAATGAACACATATCTTATAATTTATAAGCATTACGGAGTAATTAATTAGTTAACTAATACAGTATATGCAAACAGAGAAGCAATCAGAGCGGTTGAGGTCAAGCATTGCTACCAAGAAGCAAGCAGGGTGGCTAACTACATTGTTACGAAAGGAATTATAAATGATAGAACAACAATTCCCTATAATAGGGAACTTTTTACAATCATCTGACAGGATGATCAAAGAGCTATCTTATAATTTATGTTAAGAGTTTTTCATATTTGCCTACTATAAAAAAAAAAAAAAATAGTGTATATGCATATACGGTAGCCATATATTGGGCAAATCGTAAACACATACGGAGTATATATCAAAATCATACTCTACTAATTAAGTGCGTTGTCAAAACTAATGTAGATTGATTGGAGGGTGTTAATCTTTAATTTAATTTGATGCCGAAAAGTGAAGGTCTCAACTCCAAAATGGCGTATACATTATTCTATTATTATTATTTTATTATTATTATTATTATTATTATTCCATTTAGCAAGTCTACTAAAATTAGACGTTTTTATTTTAACAAGTTTTAAATCAATGAAATTTGATTTTTGCACTTGGATGATAATAATTTGATTTGTTCACTTGGAAAGGGACGATGGTAACCGTGTAATTAATAGTAAATTTTAGCGCCCAGCATTTTTGTACTAATCGGCCCACAATTAGGAATTTCCAAACTAACAATGTGGGACCGACCTCTCCATCAAAAAGTTACTCCGTAATTCTCAACCCTCCGATCAAACCACTGGGTCCCACCTGGCCCCACAATTCGCTCGCTATTGGCTATTCAATTACCTTTGTCGGTGAGAATGACATTATGATCTACGGACTAATATACTGTAATTGCTTTCATTTTCTAGCTAGTGTTAGGCCTACTAATTCTACTTTCATTGCAAGTTCTGTTTTAGTTCCTTATGAAATGAGACTCCTGTTAGCAGATGATGCAAAATAATACAGTATGTAACTTGGTTTGTTCTCAAAAAAAAAAATATTGCTTTCATTTTCTTCCATATCTTTCCACTTTTTTTCCCCTCTTGCTCCGTGTTTGGCGGTAGATTTTTTTTGGGATTATTTTGGAAGGTGTATATTTTTAGGAGATGTAGATTATTTTTATACATTAAAGAGATTTTGTAGATTGAGATTTTTTTTGTTCAAAATCTTTGATAGGTGTTTGGTGTGAATAAGATTATTAGGGTGGCGCATTGGGCCGGAACCGAACCGACCCGACCCAAATGGGTCGGCCCGAGACCGACGACCCGATTTTTTGGGAGGTGTGGCCCGAAGACCGAACCTTCAGTTACGTTTTTTTTTCTTTCGGTTTTTGGCTCGAAAAAACCGAATTGCCTAGGGTATGTTTTTGTCCCTTAAAAAAACCTGTAAGCTTCAAAAACAACATGTGAACCGAAATTGCCCTAAATTGTAACCATCAAACTTGTCCCAAAAGGCAAAAACAACCAGTGAAGTGTTTGAAAGTTCAAACAGATGAAATTAAACTACAAAGTAAAAGTCTTCCAACAACCCAACGAAGTTCATACATTCAATCAAATATTCAAATATCAAAATGTCTTCAAGTAGAATTGATAAACTAAAAAGTCTTTCAACAACCCAACGAAGTTCAAACTTGAAATCAAAGATCAATCATCTTGATTCTTAATGCTTCTCTATATCATGCAAAAGGTTGATTGTTAGTTCCAACTTCCAAGCTGAGAATAGAGAGCTCCAAGACCACCTAAATGGCTAAATCAAAATATAACAATTGTAAGGTTCCAACCTTGTCATCTATTTTGCTTCAAACTTGAAATTGTAAGTTATATACCTTGTCAAGTTGTCATCAATCGCACATATAAAAGGTCCCTTCAAAGATATCTATCCCCTTCTCGGCCAATTCTAGCTAGTTCAAGTAAATAAAAGCATTATAGTTAGATGTTGTAATTAATATTGGTGTAATATTTAATTTAAACTGCAAACAAGTATAACACATAACACTAACTTCTACTGTAACTTCCTCATCATCAGATTCCACCTCACGACCTTTTTCATTCTTCAAACTTGTACCTCGTAACCAATCTTGAGTACAAATAAGTACTTGTATCATCTGATGACATTCAAGTGACAAAGTATAATATGATAAACATCAAACAAAAATCATTCTAAATACTAAATCAAATTAACAAGAAATAAATACGTACTTCATGTGACAATTTGTTTTTTTAAATTGTAATTGTACGCCCACCAGTGCTAAAATCTCCCACAATTTCCCATAATCTCAGTCCTGCTTCTCTTGTAATCTACCACCAAACATCATGCCATCAGATTTTGTTTTTTCCGAATCTCCCATAATATACCGCCAAACACAACCTCAATCATTTTTCTGGAAATTTCAACGGTGAGGTGAGGGTATGAGAAACCGTGAATATACCCCTTCCTCTATATATATATATAGGGTGTGGTTCGGGTGTACACACCCCTTAAAGTGTACCTTGTTCACAAATATTATTCGGTGAAATGTGAAACATTATTCGGTTAAATTTGAAGCATTATTCGGTGAAATGTGAAACATTCTACCGAATAATGTTATGTTACAAATTATTCAGTGGAATTGGAACGTTTTCATCTGAACTGAAAGGAAAAAGAAAACATAACAGTATTCGGTAGAATGTTTCACATTTCACCGAATAATGCTTCAAATTTCACCGAATAATGTTTCACATTTCACCGAATAATATTTGTGAACAAAGTACACTTTAAGGGTTGTGTACAAATGATCCATACACTATATATATATATATATATATATATATATATATATATATATATATATATATATATATATATATATATATATATATATATATATATATATCAATTTTAAAAATAATTTTAAATCGATCCATTTTTATTAAAAAATTGAATTGAAGAATATTCAATAATCTAATTTTCTTTCTATTCGAATTTGGCTATACAGACATTTTTACAAAGAAATTTTGGTGTGGATGGCAGGCAGGCCTATATTAAGCGATATTGCACACCACCATTTAGCTATTTGAAAAGCCTCGTGGGATGTAAGGGAAAAAGGCTTGCCCATGGATTCAGCAGCAGTTCGAAAGGCCCAAAGCCAATCCCAGGGAACAGACTCAGCAGCCATTTCAATGTAAAACTAAAGGGTCTTGTTAGATACATCGCAAATCACCTTCTTTAAGTGCACGTCCATTCCAACATGCATGCCCTTTTTAATTAATTAGCACACTTTTTTAATTAATTAGCCCATTGCAACTCTGCACGTCCATTCCAACGTGTAGATTTGTGGTGTATTTAGTTTATCCGAAAACTAAATTTATATAATTACATAAGTACGTGCATGTTTATGTTTATATAGTTATTTGAGGAAAGCGTAAAAAAAATAAAGCCAAGTTTTAAGGATATATCATTATTACAACTTATATATAGTGGTGGAATCGAAGATGAAAAAGATCGAGATCGTGGAGACGAAAAAAGAGAGAATTGAAGTAGGAACAACGTAATTAACCATCTAGTAAATAGTCATATAATATATGGTAACATTGCATTTGCGTGTCAAACCAAAACCTAAAAGATGGATAACAAATTAACGAAAAGATGATATTACCTGCCCAAACCTCCCTTCTCTTCATTTTCTTAATTATTTCATTTTCTGCTATTAAACTTGCATAACATTTTTTTTTAACTTTTAGAATGATCACATATATATATATGGTTTTTGCTGGGCCTCATAAATAATTTGCTGTTATCGATTTAAGGAAGCCCAATCTATATTGGTCAATATATATATAGGTACTGGATCTTCTCGCTGTGCACACACATATATATATATAGAGAACATATGCCAATTGACCCTTATTGGGACGTACATTCACATTTGTTAGGAGTGACGATAAAAATGAAAAAGGAGAAAAAAGCAATAATCTAACAATTTAGTGTTGTTTCTACGAAAAGTTGAACCACGAGCTATACTTAGGCCACGTATGCATGGTGCTTATGAACTAAGTAAAACATTCAATTGTCCAAAAAGGGGATCACACATTTGAAATTATTGCTCTAGATGAGAGGGGTCAAGGATGGATTGATGACGATGTACGTACGCTTGTGAGACCTATTCAGATGAGCTCAATTGTACCTCAAATTAAATTGGTAGAGGCAGATACAATCCCTTGTGTTTTCCGTTTGGCATGAGATGATAGTTTGCCGCATATCTGTGTGGATTCTGATTATGAGATTGTAAAATTCACTACCTCAATCTAGAATAAGAGCCTTTTTTAGAAATGTGTTGGGTTTCATTATGAAGAAAGTGGTGCCCCATGTTATAGATTTTTTAGCTTGCGCAACTTATCTTTTGTTAAGAGGGCGGACAATTTAGTTGCATGCCATTCTCTTGATTGAATTAGATTGTTTCTATTTTCTACTCATTTATATTTTTATAATTTTTCTTTACTTATTAAATTTGTTTTTGTATTGCTTTAAAATTTATTGTTGTTCATTAATGAGTGCTTTTTATTTTCATTTAAAAATAATCATACGGTGTTAATAATTTAAAAAAAAACTATTTAAAAATTATCATAAGATTTAGATTATCTATTTTGTTCGTAAATGAATATAATTTATTTAATGTAAATATTTCTTTACTATTAAATATGAAAACAATTATTAAAATGTTAAAATCTATAACATTTTTACATTAAATCTATGCAAAGCACAAGGAATGGACAAGTTCAATATTAAAACAATACTTCACCTGATTGATAGAACATGTTGTTTACTATTGACAAACACTTTTTAGGATGATAATACATACATACATACATACATACATACATACATACATACATACATACATACATACATACATACATACATACATACATACATACACACATATATATCACCTTTTTCATATTTGTTTTAACAATTTCATACTTATATATGCATAGGCGGAGCTAGGGAGGGGAAAGGGGGAGCATACACCCCTCCTTTCATCTGACGAGGTACCTATAATTATTCTACTCTTAGGTAGCTTTGTTTTGATATATTATAAGCCTTAATCTGATAACCGAGTAAAAAGTTATGAATGTTTGAAAATTCAACACAAATGAATTATTTGAAATATCTTTTAATAAACCATAATGCTTTTATATTTTACTTAACTTGATCTTTTAATAATATAATTCAGTCCAAGAGCTTCGAAACAAGAGGTTGTATTACTAAATTCAACCATCAGATAAGAAATTATGCAATTTTAAAAGTTTTATATCTTGTTACACGCTATTGTATGCTAAGAGAACAACAAATTATATATTGAATCTTAAGGTTTCAAATGGTGTCTTTTTAGAGAAAAATAATGTCACTATAGACTAAAACGACGTAGTTTTATTCGTTTGAAGAGAAAATATATTCAACAATTAATGACACAATGTTAAACTAAAATATTACTGTATTGTTTTGAACTAAAACACTATAGTTTTGAGCAAAAATGCCATTGTTTTAAACTAAAAAAATATTATTTTGAACCAAAACATCGTCATTTAAACTAAAATATCATGGTTTTGATATGCTAAACTGAGACAAAATCTATCGAAGATAAACTGAACAATTTCTACAAAATTACGCCCCCCTTCGATAAGTTTCTGGATCCGTCCCTTTATATACGTGTGGGTAAATAGTAAATGATGTGATGTCCCAAGCGGAGAGAGTAGTTATTTTGTCACATGTCGATTTTGGGTAAGAAATTTTCCCTTTTAATTTTTAACCAATTAGATTATGTCATATATCAACCACCAAATACCACATATTTTTTACTCTCTGAGTATTTTTATTCTCGGTGAGTATTTTTTTTGGAACATCAATCTTAATTTACCTGCACTTATTAAGATTTAAGAAGAAATCCACGTTATTTATTCGAAAATTTTACGAGGTACCCTCAAGGTATCGCTTAATTCACGTGGTGATCAATTGTTTTACACCTTTCATGTGATGCTCCTGAGGTTATAAATCATTTCACCTCGTGACCTTATCTTTCCACCTTTCACGTGGAAGACGCACAAAAGAAGGGTCGACGTGTACGTTCATCTGGGAGGAGGCGGAGCTGCTGTTCGTCGACACCGGTGCTTAGGAATGGCAATGGGTCGGGTGGTGGGTGGATGGACCCCCATTTCATCCGACCCACCATGGGTGACCCATCACCCCATCCGACCACTAGGCCATGGTTAAATAGCACATTAGAGTTTAAATAACATTATCTTAAGGAAAATAAGTCACCCAACTTCAATTGTGAATCACCGCCGTGTGCAAATGTCATCCACTAGGCCACTATAGGTAAGCTGCTTCTTCATCCAAACAAAATGCATCCTATAAAAAAAAACGCAAGTTAGGTGAATATCTACTAACTATGAACTGAATAATGGGCTGATTTTTATAGATATGTAAACAACCAATAAAAAGTATAATTCTAAATTCCATACATCTTATAAATAGATCTACAAAGTGAAATACAAAATGATGTATAAACTTAATTAGACTTGACTGCTGAGGATGAAGGGAAGTTAGGGTTTAGAAAGTTTATATATTTTTTTTATATAATACATATATATATAATATTTTATAATATAGATGCACGGTGGATTGGGTCGGGTGGTGGATCGGGTGTGGGTGGAGAAAAACAACACCCCACCCGACCCACCACCTACCACCCATATCAACTTCACCCATATCTACTTTCCACCTGTTTTTTTTGGGTTTCACTCACGTTTTCGGGTCGGATGATTCGGGTTCGGGTCAAGTGCGGGTGAAATTGTCATCCCTACCGATGCTGGTGGCGGACTCGACTCGAAAAAAAATCTTCTCATTCGGATTCTTCCGGCTTTTACTTCGTCTACACGGAGAAGCCCAAAGGTGAAGCCGAACTCCATCACCTCAACACCCTCTCCACCGTCCCCTCCAGGTTCCCCCCTTCAACAAATCTATGATATGTGTAAAAACTAAAAACTGAATCTTATTTAGATCAAAGAGAATCTTATTTTCTTTGCATCTTGAATTGTATCTCTGTAGAGCTTGACCTAATTATGAAACATTTTGGTTGAATTGCAAAGAGCATCTTATTGGTGCTTGCTATGTATTGAACAACGAGCAAGCGGCGAAGAAAGCAACCAGCACCGGCACCGGCAAACAGCAGCTCCACCTCCTCTCCGACAAACACCAAGTTGACCCTTCTTCTAAGCGTCTTCCTTCTGTTCGCCCTTCTTCAGTTCTTCGTGTCTTCTTTCCCACTTTTCTTTTAATTCAATTGATTTTATTTTTTTTAATTTTAAACTAACGGAAATGTTAAAAAATAGGGATTAGGGTATAAGGTGAAAGGATTTATAACCCCGGGAGCACCACGTACATGAAAGGTGTAAGACAAATGGTCAACACGTGAATTAAGCGATATCTCATGGTACCTCGTGAAATTTCCTATTTATTTATATTAAGGGAAAAAAAAGAATAGAATGGGATAAACTAATCATGAAGGAATGGTACGTATAAACCTCATCTTACTAATTTTAATATATTTAGATGGTTTACCTATAGTGTTGAAGCATAGATTAAACAACAACGTAATTAATTATAAATAGAAAACTATATATTGAAAAATAAAATACTGGTTAAAATGAAATTAGGATGGATATTATTAGTCAAGGCCTCGAACATAGTTGATACCCAATAAAGGAAAGTAGATAATGGCGAATAAAGGTGCGTGGATCGGAGCCTCGAGAGACCCTGCTTACTTACAGGAGACCATTTACCCCTTTAACCTAAACAATTGTCAAAAAAGAAAGCACAAAAATCTAGGTTATTTAACTAATTACGGACTACAGTACTCCGTCAACAGTTAATTTAATTACTCAGTTGTTTGAATCCCTTTAATTTGTGTACGTTTAGGAACACAAAAATTAAATATCTGTCTCTCTCTCTTTCTCTAGCTATCTATGTATCTATATAGATATATACTGCATATACCAAATTAGCAAGAGGCGCATAAAAGAGGGTCATAATTAGAAATGAAGCAAAATCAATGAAGTTTATGGAACCCAACCCAACCCAGCATGGCAGCATACATGACAATTCAATTCAAGGGAATTGATAGGAAAACAATACTCCCTCCGTTCGGAAATATAAGATCTTTTACTTTTTGGCACGTAGGTTAAGGAGCTAAATACTATATAAAATATTAATTTTTTTAAAATTAATTTTTTACAATATAACACTTTTTATTAATAAGTATTAAAATGTAAAAAAATAATTTTAAAAAAATCAATATTTTATATAGTATTTAGCTCCTTAAACTACGTGCCGAAAAGTAAATGATCTTACATATTTGAACGGAGGGAGTATATATATGCTTAATTAAAAGTGGGCTTTCTCTAATTAATTAATTAGGGTTTGATTGGCACGTATGTACATACATTTAATTAACTTAATTATATACGGAGTATATAGCTAGCTATTTCTTTCTTTTGTCACTTGAGTGTGTGTGTGTAAGTGTATATATATATATACACTGATCGAGCTCTGGTAGCTAGCTAGTGGAAATGCATGACAGAAGAGCACTCAACTGGGTAGTGCAAATTAAAAGAGCAGATCATGATGACTGGTTGACTGATTGTTTTCGATCCCCTCCAAAAACACTTTCAGACATATATATATATATACACACCAAACAGTACCTTAGCTTAAAAACACTAAATAAACACATAGATTAATAAAATCATTAAACATTTTGGGGCTGAATAGTTGTAAGTAGGAGGTTCTGCTGTTGTTAATCATATCAAAAGAAGCCCTGCCTACCTCTTTTTAAAAACAATCACAGTAAAAATCAGTTAGGGATCGATCGTTGTATGTTTCGATCAGATCGATGGTTTAAGTTTCTTTTTATATAATTATTAATTAATTAATATGTGTGTGTATATATATATATATGAAAGAAATGGAGTTAATTGGAATATATATATATATATATATATATATATATATATATATATATATATATATATATATATATATATATATATATATATATATATATATATATATATATATATATATGGAGAGAGGGGGCCAGCTGAATTGAAAGGAAATCATTTGAGTTGGATAGATAGATAGCATTCAAAAGGGGATCGGAAGTGGTGACTATGGAATTGGAAGTAGTAGACCCGGCCATGAGCCAGCATGCAATACGTTTTGTTTGGGCGGGCGATATATATATAGGTAATGGTTCAAATGAAAATGGTCCAATTTGAAGGTAAATGAGCCTAATTTAAAGGTAAATGGGCCTAATTAAATGAGTAATAGATAAATGGGCCTAATTAATGTGTAAATGGGCCTAATTTTATGGTGTAAATGGGTAAATGGGTAAATGACCCTAATTATCAGATAAATGTCACCACCTCTCCCATACTTTCTATTTCTACCAATATCGCCCTTATTTCAATTATAAAAATTACAGATTTTAGCCCGTAATTTTTATTTGAAATAATATTATAAGGTGCATCTATAAGATTACAAAATGCAACAAAATATGCTACATCACATTTCTTGTCTTTATTTTAAAAAGTGAAAAATATGAGATTACAAAATATAAAGTGAACAAATAATACAATAAAGATTATTATTGATAAATGTGCATTTTTCTAATGTAAAGTAAGTTTTCTACCAAATATTTTCTTTATAGGCTACTATTTTTATAGCGGGTTTGTACTTTAATGTGATATGTGCCATTAAAAGTCTATTAGCTCAATTAAAAATGGTATAGCAATGTGCCCATGCACAAAGGTTCGAGTTCAAAATCCCGCATAAGCTATTTATGGTTGTCTTCTTTTTGTTCCCGTTCATGAATAAGATTATAGAGTGCAATAATAAAATGATAACGCGCACAAATAAGATGATAAAGTGCATATATAACATTATGGTGTGCAAATATAATATTGTGTTGTGCAAATATAATATTATGTTGTGCAAATAAAATGATAATGTGCACAAATAAGATGATAAAGTGTATATATAACATTATGGTGTGCAAATATAATATTGTGTTGTGTAAATATAATATTATGTTGTGCAAATATAATATTATGTTGTACAAATAAAATGATAAGTGCAAGAATAAAATGATGGTATATGGATAAAAATATGAAGTGCATGAATAAGATTGTGAAGTGCACAATTAAGATTATAAAGTGCATAAATAAAATGATAAAGTGCAAGAACAAAATGATGAAGTGTATGAATTAGATTATGAAGTGCACAATTAACACTATAAAGTGCATAAATAAAATGATAAAGTGCAAGAATAAAATCATGAAATGCACAATTAAGACTATGAATTGCACTTTTATCAAAAAATAATACAAACTATTAAAATTAGGCAATTTAGCCTATGTAGGAGTCGAACTCACTTCTCTGCGCATAAGCACATTGCTCTACCATTGAGCTAATAGGCTTTTAAAACTTAATAAGAGCTAGAAGGTGTTTCGATAAGCAATCAACACATAAACTCAAAATCTCCGATTACTAATCCGTTTTACCTTAAGTGTTTCCAAGCTCAAAATATGTGTAAGGAGCTTCAATTGGTCATAGAAAGTACTGCTATAATGCTATTACCTTTAGAGCTTCAGCAAGTACCAAACAACATGCACATAAATGCTTAAAGTCAACAAGAAAAATGGTCTGAGATTACCAAGTCCAGAGTTTGATTTTGAATGTCTGATAAGAGCTATACTGGAATCATGATTCCAACTTTTGTATACCTTTTTAAGGCTTCAATGATTTTAAATTGAAATATAAACAAAACTAAACAAAATTTAGTTGAACCATAGGTAGAAAAAAGTTTTGATTCTTCTGCTGGCTCTCAAAAGCACAGATAATACAAGATACCATTGCCTTGGATACACATTCCAAACAAAACAAAATCTGCAGGCACAAGATGTGTAAGTTCAACACTCAGAGGTGGATCAGAACAGAACCACATTAAAAGAATAATACAATCTTTTCATTTCAACACATTGCTACGGCCTAAGTCAATCTAGAATTAATCGCCCGTCTTAGTAAGGTTCAGGTTCTATGAACAATAAACAAGAACCTTTCTCTTGTATGCTTCGACGAACACACAAGAGCGGGATCTAACAAATTCAATCCAAACCTAACAAATTCAATCAAAACCTAACAAACTCAATAAGAGTGGGACAATCGAATCTAACAAATTCAATCGGAACCTTCACTCCACGAATCGTAATTAATCATATACTAAACTGAATCACAAATCGAGGTCAAATTGAATCGACGGTAGAGTAAATTAAACGAGTCTGAAATCAAGAAATTGTTACCGAAGAACCAAAAAGTGAGGATGACGATAATGCAAGACCAGGTATCGCCTCGAACGAACACCGAGTCCGCCTCCTCGTCCTCCGGCAGCGACGTTGAGTTTAAAGCAATTTATGTGTTGCCATGGGAGCGGACGGAGATGATTCAATGGAAGGAGGGACATCAGAGAAGGAGACGATGAGCAAGAGGAGGAGAGATCGATGGAATCATGGAAGGAGACGGTGAGCATCGGGGGGATTTGGGGTTGAACCACAGTTCTCACTTGAGATTAGGATTGTTTCTTCAGTTGGGTCGGACATGATTTTTTTTAAATTAGGCCTATTTTCACTTTAAGCCATTTTCATTTTAAGGACCATTTTAATTTTAACCACATCATATATATATATATATATATATATATATATATATATATAGGTTGGGTCCCATGTAAACAGCCCTTACGGTGTAATTTGAAAGCAATGAAATTATTCGTATGTATGTACATATGAATAATCACATAGTATCTACGAATAATGTCACTGTTCACAAGTTACTTTTAATCTCAGTCATTTGATATTCTTAATCCGACGCTCCAGATTTGTTCACAAATTACACCATAAGGGCTGGTTACAAAGGATTTATCCTATATATATATTTCCTAATCCAACCAAAAACTAATGATAGAAAAAGAGATTCAAAGGAAAGAGATCAAAAAAGGAAGAAACTTACCAAATTGTTAAAAATCTAAAGGAAAAAAATGGAATTAAGCACAAATGTATATAACACACGCGCCCGGAGGGGAGAGTAAGAGGTTTTCCAGTTACAAATGACATATCTTTTAGAAAAATTATAATTTTCTTTAAATATTTTTTAAAAAGGTATTCATCATGCTACACATATATATATGTGTATGTATGTATGTATGAAAAAAATTATTAAATTTTATTGTATGAATTTTTGTAATAAAATGTCTTTTTTTTTGTTAACGAGGGTAATAGACCTTTGGTGGTAAACCTCGGGCATGTGACCCAACCGGCAAGAGTCACGCGCTAGGTAAATCAGCTTGCGCTGACCGGCTAGACCCAATAGTAAATAAAATGTCATATTTATACCACAATTTGTGGTTGTCTTTCAATATATATATATATATATATTTTTTTTAAAAAAAATCATTATATATACCAAGAAAAAAATTGGAATAAAAAATTTAGGCCACCTCTAGGAAGTCTTGTGGGCAAGATGAATTGAGTATTAATTTGTTTAGAGTGGGTAAAATCTAACAAACAATAAAAATAGGTAAATATATTATGATCGAGGATAGGGGATCCGAAATAGAAGTGGATGAGATATGGTCCCCAATGCATATATTGCATAAATAAATATAAATAGCAGTAGCAGTAGCCGGGGTGGGTAGCACGTTGTGGCATATATGGTGATAGTAGATCAAGCTACCTAAATCATCCCCATGCCATATGCCCATATATCAACGTATAAGCTTTAGTATATATTATTTGGATCATAATTAAGTTTAATATATATTATTGGATGCGCGCGCGCGCATACTTAATTATTCTTCAAGCAAAACAAATTAATTAATGGGCGGCCATCCACCTACTTAATTACTCGATGGATCGGATCGGGTTAACGTACGTACACACTTAAATTAATTAAGTGTCGAAGCTATATATATATGAATTTAATATCAGTACGTACTGGTGGGTGAGAATGAGAAATTAGAGAATTAATGAGCTACCTATATATATATATATATATAGCTAGCGGTGGATTTCAGGGTTTGGTACGCTACCTTAATTAATTAAGGGAAAATATCGATGAATTAAGCTGGTCCAGATCGAGGATTTCAACCTACCCAGCTAGCTAGTGCGTGTGTATATAAGTTGAGAAATATTAAATCCATTTTATATATATATTGAAATGACATATATGCATGTTTGTCACGTTTACTGCCTTATTGAATGTGTGTATATATATATAGTACTAGTGCCATAACAAAATTAAAAATGATGAAGCTAATTATCTGTCTGTGTTTCTCTTCTTTTTCGTAGGTAACGAAAAGAAAAGGCGTAATTTAAGTTGATACTGTATATATATATATATATATATACGGAGTATAATTGAGTGATCAGTAGGTACTGTACTATACATTTTTGGATGAATAGAGATGCGAGTGACATGGATGGATCGTTGACGTTGACGTACCATTTGAATAAATTAATTGAGATGGATGAATACTGTACAACAAAAGGACATCAAATCAGGAAAGTGTTCAAATCGTAACAAACTGTTTTAAGTATACTCCTATGGGCTATGGCAGCCCGCCCACATATATTCATCCATAAAAATTACTCCCTAAATATTGTAATTCTCTCTCCCTCTGGAGACTGGCTTTGAGAATTGAGATGCATATCCTGCATGTGAAGAATATTCACTGCAACTACTTAATTCTATCCCTTAAATTCATAGCTACCCCCTACCATTTTTTTTAAACCAATCACCAAATATAAATATATGTGTACATATGAGAAAAAAAAACTCACCAAAAAAATCAAATTGATTAACTATAGCATCCACAACCTAGACCTAGCGAAATCTCATGTACGTACTTGATAAACCCGATATATATAGGTGCGCTCAGGTGAAAACTAAAATTGCGGTAAAAATCTGTGAGTATCGGTTTTTTAGCCCGGTTCACTAGCTTTATAGCTCGGTTTTGAATAGAATCGATCTATAAAGTCACATATTTTAACCCGGTTCTGAATAAAACCGAGCTATAAAGTCACTAATGTAATTTTAAAATCGGCCAGCAAGTCGGTCTAAGCAGTAAGGGCCTCGTTTCAAAAAAATACGACGTCTCCAGAGTGGTATCTCACTGACGGCTCGGTTTACATGAGTTTTCAACACGGTTTTTAGGTTTAACCGAGATATAAAGTCATGTATTATTTTAAAACTGGAGTTTTTAGCACGGTTTTTAGGTTGAACTGAGTTGTAAAGTCACTGTGTAATTGAGATTTTTAGCACGAGTTTCAAATAAACCAAGCTATAAAGTAGTCCTCACGGTTTTTACCACAATTTGAGGTTTTCACCGGAGTCTATATATATATATATATAAACTATATTGATTATCGAATTAACCCGAATATGAATTATATAAATTAAGTCAGTAGGTAGGTAGGATCGATCGACTAATTCAGTTAGGCGATGTAATTGGTACGTCTTTGATGGATGGATGGATATAGCTAGGCACATGATATATAGCAAATTAGTAGCCCAGCCCTTTGGGTGAAATGAATTATTAATGTCCGACTTAATGAGTTAGTTAGTCAAATGGAATGAAAGCGACGAGGGTGCAAAATCCAAAAATGTCAATTCAACTCAAGTAGTCCTTATTACTCCCTCGATTCAAAATAAGTGTCGTTTTATCTCTTAACACAGTTTTTAAGTAAAATATTAATTATCATTGGTTTTATACATTTTTTTTTCTAAATCTTATCATTTATTAAATGCTTACCAACTTTTTCAACCAATAAGTGGAGAGTTTGAAAGAAAAAATAGTCAACAAATACAACTTTCAATAACAATTTTCATTAACCAATCTATTAAATTGCCTAGAAAATATAAAACGACACTTATTTTGAATCAAATTTAAAAGTTTAAAACGACACTTATTTTGGATTGGACGGAGTCCTACGTAATATATTACTCCCTCCGTTCGACAAAACATGTCACTTTACTATTTATGCACGTTTTTTCAGGGGATAAAAACTATATAAAATATCTAGTTTTTTAATAATTTTTTTTAACAATTTCTTAGTTATTATTAATAAGTACAAACTTATTAAAAAAAATTTGTAAAAAAATAAATATTTTATATAGTTTTTATTATTCTAAAAAAGTGTGCGTGAATAGTAAACAATGTTTTGCCGAATGGAGGAGTATCACTCTTCTAAATCTCACAAGCTGCCTCATAACGTACGTACGGACGTACGTAGCGGAGTATACACTGTCACTACTGAATTCATGTTTCAAATCCAGTTTATTTTCACATATTCCGATAGTCCGATCCACTATATATATATATATAAAGAAATAATTTGGAATACGCAATGGAACTGAAATGCATGACCCTGATGGATCAACCATGCAATCATGCATATACTTAATTAATTCGACTGTTGTGTCACCACTCATCACTCATCAGTGTGTGCACGTACGTACATCCCCCCATTAACTAGCTAGTTACTGGATCATCCCCATCACTTTACATTCACAACTTACACTACGTTCTCGATCATGAATACGACGTCAATTTACTTTAACTTAACTTAACTTAACTTATATATATATATATATAGAAAGAGAGAGAAGGAACGGAAATGGATGATCGATGAGATGGAAGAAGAAGCTAGCTACAGAACAGAATAAGGAAGATCGGCCATAAAATATAAATAATACGTAGTATAAATAAATAAATAAATAAAAGGAAAGTAAGTAAGGGAGAGGGAGAGGAGAATGCCAATTTGATTGAGGAAGAGATTCAGGGAAGTCCGACAAGCGTGGGGTTGTGTTGTCTATTTCAAGCTTTCCCCTTCCCCTTCCCCTAACCCACAACACCTCAGCTGGGCCCCACCATATGAAGGTGAGAACCAAAAAAAAAAAAAAAAAAACCAGTTTATTGATTAACAAACAAGCGCGCATTTTACTAAAACCACTTACTAATATAACTATTAAAACACTTAATAAAGATATACTGAACCACTCACTAATATTTTTATAATACAGTAGTTCAGACCTTTTGCTCGTAGTGGTTCAGCCATTTTACTCGTATTGGTTTAGCCATATTACTCGTAGTGGTTCAGCCATTAGTAAGTGGTTTAGTATACCCTTATTAAGTGATTCATCGGTTATTTTAGAAAGTGGTTCAATAAAAACACACTATGAGCGACTTAGGGAAAATATTAGTAAGTGGTTTAGTATTCCCTTATTAAGTGGTTCATCAGTTACATTAGTAAGTGGTTCAGTAAAAACGCACGTGAGCAATGCAATTTCATCCAATAAAAATATTTGTATTACAACATGAATATTTTATTTTCATTATATGTTTTTTATAAGCTGTATATGTCCGTGATAGAAACATCATTCACTATTTTTATGACGAGGAATCCACCTTTCCTTCATTTATATCAGGGCCTTGCCAATCATTTTGAGGGCCCTGTTCAAAATAAAATTGATCATATTAATTAATTATTACATTTTTTTGCTAAATTTATAATTATTTATATTTCATTAAAATACTACTCTATTTATAAAATTTTAGATTAAATTTATCGATTTTTGTAAGAATAAGATGGTCATTAATTGCTGACACTTTTTTTTACGTAAAGAGGATTTGGGTGGTTCTTAAAAGTACATACATATATATAGTTTTGTGTATTTTTTTTACTTTGCTTTTTACAGTTAAAAAATTCAATTAATTTCATCACGTGTTGTATGCTCAAAAAATATTATTGTACGGGAAAAATAACCCAGGTTTATTTGGAGAATTTTTTATCTTCATGAGAAAAATACACTCACAATAAATTTTAAAATTTAAAGATAAAAACTATTTTAATTCACTTTAAGGTAGATTATGGGTTTGTTTGGATTCCAAATCAAATATGTTTATAAAGATAAACACTTTGATAAGCACAATTTATAATGTATTTAAAACAACATAAATTTAAAATAAAATACTTTATAACATATGTTATTTAATTATATTTAGCTTAAAATATAATTATAAACTTTACAAAATAGTCCAAATGAGGTTCACACAACTTATATAGTATTTAAATTAAAACTCAAGCGATTTTAAATACAATATAAACAATGTTAAATAAATACTTTCAGAGTGTTTGGAATCCATAAAAAAAAACAACAAAATTACCAATTAAAAATTAATAGACCAAATAAAAATTAAAAGTCCCCATTGGACCCTTGTTTTGGTAAAGACATTATGGTGTATGAAAAATAAAGATGAAAAAACACCAAATTCAACTTTGTGGGGGAGTCTAACTTGGGATCAAAGGGTCCATGCGTGTAGTTAAAACTTAAAACCGCTGAGCTATTACCAATAATTTGTATCTATAGGAAAATAAATATTTTTATAATTAAATACAGGGTTTACCCGTAAATTATTGAACCTAAAAATTTAAGATACCTGTTTCATCAACCCACCTGAACGTTTAGGCACGAACCTGATTTATATAGTTTTACCTCCTAATCGAAAGGAACTACTAGTCTACTACTACTCCTGGAATGTAATTTGTATTGATTGAAACCCTCCATTATAAATAGTTTTTTTTTTCGGGGGAGGGCTACCCCGCGAGATTTTTGTGAAGCCCGAAGGTTGTCGTTTTCGGGAGTTTCTTTCCCTTTCCTTACCAAAAAAAATAAATGGTTTTTTTTTGTTTGTTTTAAAGATAAAAAAATACTGAAAGTCCAATATAAGGCCCATTAGGTGAACAGTGAAGACTCCAGGCTTCAAGCTGGTAAGCCCGATACCCATCTTCAAAATTAGGCCAGTGTATTGACCTATACAAACTCACATGCGCAATTTCACCAATTTAATATACATATTCTCCCATCTCTAAAAAATACTCTCCGTTCCTCAAAATATGTCATTTTAACTTATTTAACAAATTTTAAAAAATTAATAGACATAGTATCATACCATTATTTATTACACAACTTTTTTTAATTTCTCAAAAACTACGATTAACAATCTATTAAACATTACTAAGCCATTGTCGTAAAGTAGAGAATAGAGACCAAAATACCTAGAATAACATGTATTTTTTAATAAAATTAACACTTTAAAATAGTATGTTTTACCGAACGAAAAGAGTGTATTAAGTTAACTAGTTTGGACAGGTGACCTAGCTACCCTCCATGAGCCGCAAACCAAGTTAATTAATTAGCTTGCACTTATCAGCTCTCCACTCCACCCAATTGTAAAAAGGAAGTCAAAAGTTGGTTTTTAACCCAAAAATAAAAGAAAGGACTGCAAAAGTAATCTAATATTCTTTCATCTTTTACTAAGAATATCATGCTTGCTGTTTTTAGGAGGATCTTATTTGGAAGAGATGGACGTTGATCAACATGCCCACCTGAGATGTGCAACGCCTAATCTTTTTGAGGTCTTGTACGTGGAGAGGAAAAACCCATTGGGCCAACCCAATTATTAGCCCGGCCCATTATACATGAAATTACATAATACTACGTATTTATATACAATAATAATACAAGTTACATAAAAAATAATCTTAATTTATCTCACTCATATATACTATACTATACTATACTGTATCCCACTCATATATACTGTAGTAGGATCTTGAAATTGAGGTATATTTAGTCTTTTCTCAACCAAGTGAAAAGGGTGATTCCTGTACATACAAATTATTCACGTAAAGGACAAGTTTAAATGAATGTTGGGGTAAATGAATTAAGTTGGTTGAGCTGACCATCACTAAATAATCACCTACTTACATATATATATATATACGTGCTTAGGCTATGTAACTAGATTCATTCTCTCTATACACAATTGGATGAATTCAAATGAATGGACTAGATTAAATCCAAATTTAAATTAATTACTCCTTTTTTTTCATAACAAGTGTCGTTTGTTTTTTAGTACAAGTTTTTTAAGAATGTAGAATTAATAGGGCATCTCCGATCTCTTGTGCCACGCTAACATCTTCGATCTCTTGTGCCACGTACTCATCTTCCTCGTTCCCCGTGACTTTGTGTTGACGACATAACTGTTTGGCTAAATGAAGTCAATGCTCGATCGCTTAATACCGAGTCCAGATCCGGCGAACACCATGGGAGCAAGAGAATTAGGGACTTAATCTGCATTGGGTCGCTAGCTAAAGTAATCCATATAGGGTATTGGTATATATATGGACTAATATTCGTATATATCATGTATGTAAGTATTTTTGGACGGTTTTGTTAATTATATATGTGAGCGAATGTGAAGATTATTAGTATATATGTCATAAATATATTATTCATTTGTATGCGCAAGCACACCGATGGTGAAATATACATGTGATTCCAAATTTCCATTGATATTATCACTATGCCAATTTACCTTTCAGGCGACGGACCCATGAGCTTCCGGCTCCTGATTTATTCGGTTTTATTAATGATTTTATTAGTAAGAAAATGAGATATTTATAGTCAAAATAATGAAAAATTGGTAGTAATAACTTTGAATAAAAATGCATCGCATTACATGTGAATAATCTTTGATTGCTTATAATTAAACAAATGTTACATATACACGATAATATATATATACTACTTCAGTATTCGCACCTTGTGCAGTTTTGTAATATAAATATTAATGCGTTTTAAATTATAAAACGGATAAATTTTCTTTAAATAACCTTAAACCCTAATATTGTTTCATTTTTTTGAATTTATATAATCTTTCTAATAACATCCATTCAACTAATTAACTTATTTTGATATTTTTTTATTGTTATATCAATTGAAAAACAACAATCAAATGAGACGAAATAAATTTATATCTATTCCTTCAATTTTTTGAATTTAAGTAAATTTTGTACGGCTAAGTATTATTTCAATTTTGTCAAAACCTTTTACCTTCTAAAAATATGTTCATATTGATAAAGTTATTTACTTAGTATGACCATTCTAAGTATTATTTCAATTTCGTCAAAACCTTTTACCTTCTAAAAATATGTTCATATTGATAAAGTTATTTAATTAGTATGACCATGCTAAGTATTATTTCAATTTCGTCAAAACCTTTTATCTTCTAAAAATATGTTCATATTGATAAAGTTAATTATTGATTAAATAGAGTTAGAATAAAATTTTATCTTATGCATTTATTGATTATTCCAAAATTTTGTGATCGATTCATACAACTAATATGCATATCTAATGAAATTGGGTCAAACTTTATCTTATGCATAATTAGATATATTGATTAAATAGAGTTAGAATAAATTTTATCTTATACATATATATTGATTATTTCAAAAAATTGTGATTGGTTCATTTGACTACTATTAAGGAGAAGTCGACATGTGTGTCTCAGCCGACTTCTCTTTAATATAATATAATATAATATAATATAATATAATATAATATAATATAATATAATATAATATAATATAATATAATATAATATAATATAATATAATATAATATAATATAATATAATATAATATAATGTAATGTAATATAATATAATATAATATAATATATAATTCATATATGAATTCAAAATTTGTCATGGAGAGTAAAAGTAACTATCTCTATTGACCGTGACAGTGTTTGTGATTCTCGAAAATTTCTCATCTAGGTGGGGCTATGTCGTTAATCCACACTTCCCCAAGAGACGCATTTTTCACTCCGTATGTCTCTTTCTCCCCAGCGTCGACACGTCGTGTCAGGTTCTAAATCTCATTTATCAATTCTCCTTTAGTCAATCGTTCAAATTACTCACAAATTACACAATAAGCCTTATTTACATAAGAACCAACCTCTATGAAATGATATATCTTTGACAAGCTTTTGAGCTTAAAACATTATATTAAATGAACTGATGCCTTCAATTATTCTCTGATCCATAAGAAAACAACAGGAAAATGGCCGTGTCGTTCCCGTTTTCCATGCAGGTTGTTCTAGTATGTTTGTAGTGTCTGGATTTTTGTTGTTGTTTTTTTTGGCACTTTTTGTTGTTGTTTATGTAAGGTTTTGGTGATGGTATATTTGTCAGTTGATGTGTCCGACTTTTCCATTTAACAAACTTAATTATGTTTGGAATTTTCTGCCTAATCAAAAAATAAAATAAAAATTAATTTGTATCGTGGCGTCTCCCCTGTTCGGGTTGACTGTTTCTCTGGGATCCGTCCTCATTGCATGCCCACATGATGATTGGGTCCTGATGTATCGCCGACCTACGATTCTGCTTCATAGTGGGGCTTGACTTCGTCCGTCGTCTTCGACCACATCCTATTTGGTTTAGGTTTGCTTGGTTTCGTGTTTATAAAGTCGTTTGCCTGAGTTTGCACATTTATGTATTATTGTATGTTTGCTTTTTAGATGGTTCTCCCGTTTGCCGGTCTGACCGGTTCTCAAATTTCAGATATTTCTTAAATAGAATTCATATCTAATAAAAAAAAATATATATTAACAATAATAAGGTATTAAACGGAAAAACATGCCCGGAATAAGGAACAAGGATTCCATCTCTCTAATAATTAAAGCTATCTGATTTATAAAATATTCCTATATACGGAGTATATTATATTCCGTAGTAATTAACATAAAATAATTATGGAGCAGATTTATAATTAGTCACTAATTAAATGATTAATATTAGAGAAAATTTGTGTAGTATGCACTTTTTTTGGCTCAATTAGTGAGAAATGTCCTATTTTTGGGACAAATTGTAAAACTGTCCACTCTTAATCTCTTATTAATCTCTCTCGCTCTTATTTTTTTTGCTCCCACTGTTCCCTTTCCAGATCTGAGTTCGAGCTCCGATGGCGAGGGCGAGGGCGAGGGCGAATAGAGGTCGCAGATAGGGGCGGCGATGGCAATGAAGGGAACTGCGGCACGACGGAGGAGGTGGATTTGAATCTCGATCGGACTTCTTTTCCCCCCACAGGAGCCGCCGCTGAAGCGGATGTAGATCTGAGCGCTCGTGTAGCCTCCTTCTCCTTTGCAAGTGAAGGACTGCGATTCCAATCGCTCAATCTCAAGGTCTCTCCGACTCCATCACTGGCCGCCTGAAGATGATTTCCGGCGTCAATGCGGACGGTAATGGAGGCGGGAGCCAGATTTAACTGTGTCGCCTAGGGTTTCAGAAATTGATACATTACTTTGATGCGGCAGAGCTCGCAGATAGGGGCGGCGATGGCGATGAAGGGAACTGCGGCACGACGGAGGAGGTGGATTCGAATCTCGATCGGACTCCTTCCCCCACAGGAGCCGTCACTGAAGCGGATGTAGATCTGAGCGCTCGTGTAGATCTGAAGCGGAATTTGCGATTTTGGTCGATCTCTGGCCTTCTCCCTCTCCTGCTGCATATTCCGATGAGGATCCTTCTTCTCGGCTAGAGGAGGTGGCGGAAGAGGCCTTCTCTCTCTCTCCTGTTGCAGATTCCGACTAGGGCCGGCGTTCTTCCTAGAAAATTGAACAGAGGAGCAGAAGGGAAGGAAGAAGAAGGCCCGCGTATGGGTCCCCGTCAAGCTCAGCCCGTGTTTTGGATTGGGATTGTTTTGGATTTTATTTTTAAATAAATAGTTTAGGTTAAAAAAAAGAGAGGTTTTTGTATTTTATAAGAGGGCCCACATGGAGACTTGGGATCTCAGCAGAAAATGCGAAAGTTGCTTAAAGCGGGGGCCGATAGGAAAAAAAAGAAACTCGTTTTGTTCTGATCTGAGTAGGCTCATAATAGGGAATACTCTAACCCTGGGAACCGGGGCCTGGCCATCCGTCGTTTGCGGTTGACGTTCCGGCAAAGTTTGTCCGTCGACAGTTGAATGTTTTGATCTGGTTCGATTCATGATCGCATCTGCAAACGTTTTCCCGTGGCCCCCCCCCCCCAGTCCAGGCATTGATCTATATCACTTCAACACAATATTATATTTTTATAATAAATTATTATATTTGCACAACAATAAGAGCTTACACAAAAAATTACATTTGCACAGAACAATATTATATTTGCACAACGTACTCTTATGTTTGCACGACAAAATATAAAAAAAAAATAGACTTGGGTCATATTTGCACAACGTACTCTTATATTTGCACGACAAAATGTAAAAAAAAAATAAAAAAAACTAGACTTGGGTCAAATTTGCACAACTTACGGTTATATTTGCACAACGTACTCTTATATTTGCACGACAAAATGTAAAAAAAAAAACTAGACTTGGGTCATATTTGCACAACTTACGGTTATATTTGCACATCGTACTCTTATATTTGCACGACAAAATGTAAAAAAAAAACTAGACTTGGGTCATATTTACACAACTTACGGTTATATTTGCACAACGTACTCTTATATTTGCACGACAAAATGTAAAAAAAAAAAAAAAAAAAAAACTAGACTTGGGTCATATTTGCACAACTTACGGTTATATTTGCACATCGTACTCTTATATTTGCACGACAAAAAAAAAGTAGACTTGGGTCATATTTGAACAACTTACGGTTATATTTGCACATCGTACTCTTATTTTTGCACGACAAAATGTTAAAAAAAATACAAAAAAATAAAAAAAAACTAGACTTGGGTCATATTTGCACAACTTACGGTTATATTTGCACAACGTACTCTTATATTTGCACGACAAAATGTTAAAAAAAAAACTAGACTTGGGTCATATTTGCTCAACATACGGTTATATTTTCACATGCACAACATACTCTTATTTTTGCACGACAAAATGTAAAAAAAAAAAAGAAAAAAAAGAGTGAGGCTATAGGCAAGATGATAAAATTGCTATTGGCAAGATGGACACTCCACCAATTTCTCCCAAAGTGTGGATATTTCACCAATTGAGACAACTTTTTTGGACATTTTGCGAACTCCCCCATAATTTTATACCTAAATTCGTGCCCCCCTACCCTAAAGTAATCTTCAAGAGCGATTGTAGCGATGGAGATGGGGGAGTTACTACCATGGATGCTCAGAGCCCTCTCCCATGGTTGCTCGTTCCCAATGGCAACAAGCGGCGGTCGAGGAGGCGACCAACGACAACAGTGGCAACAGCGGCAACCATGGCTACAATAAGAACGGTGATGGCATATATGAGCCTGCAAGTGTGGTCCGTTTAATCGATTTCGAGCTTCGTCTCCTCTTTCTATACAGGTCGCCGCCGATCTCCATATCTGGTGGTAACTGATAATAGATTTTGATTTCGAGCTTCGTCTTCTATCTGAAGATTCCTAATATTCCAGATCTAGATATGATGGTAACCGATGACCTCTCTTTCGAGCAAGAGGAGGTCGATGCGGACGGAAGCGATGACGACGACATGGATGCGGAGGGAAGGAGACCAGCAGATATGTGCTCTTTCCGGCGACCTTGGAGCCACCAGATCTGAAATGTGAAAACAGAGAAAGAGAGGTTGAATTTAGGGCGGCACCGAAGCGCTTGATGAACGAATCAGGGATGGCACCGTACAATTCGTTTTTGGCGAGGTTGAATTCGGCGAGATTCTGCGGAATGGAGGCAGGGACAGGGTCGAAGAAGGTGTTGTTGCGGAGGCGGAGAGTGAGGACTGAGAAGAATTGGGAATGGAGAGCGACAATGAAATTGGAAGACTACAGAGATCTGTTGCGAGGAAGGCGTCGCCTCTGCCTCCGAAAAAGACTGGAATTTGGCTGCCGGCATCGAATGACTGCACTAGAGGAGAGAGGTCTGAGTCCAGTTGACAAGGGAAGCAAGGAGGTGAAGATGCTGTATTGATTTTTTTTTATTTCTTTTCAAGTTGTTCCTTGTCAGAGCCAGGAGATGAAGATGTTGAACTGATTTTTGCTGAATTTTTGTAATTGAAATTATGTTGAAATTCCTTGTTGATGTTTTTACAATATTTGAAATTCCTTGTGGTTATTTCTGCACTATTTGAGGACAGGGCAGTGTGAGGCTCCTCATACGTTGTATGTGCTGCAAAAGGTAAGCTTGCTGGGTTTTGGTTCATTTTTAGTGATTGATGGATTTGTTTTTGTTTCAATGATCAGTTTTGAATTCGGAAATTGTGGATTACTGATGTGTTTGCAGATGTGTGTTGGGAAGAACAGCTGTAGCTTTTGGGCTTCGGAATCGATTTTCGGTATTGTGAGTTGCAAGGTTACCCCAAGAAGACTTGTTGTTGAAGTTGTTTGTTAAGAGTAGGTAAGTTATATGTGATATAGTTAGAATTTAAGTTGGATTTTACAAACTGCACTTTAGATTGTCATACAATAAAAAGTACTAATATTTCATTTAATTTTACTAGCTTATATCTTTGTGCTAAATCCAAACAACTAAAAGAACAAAACTTCTTCCGAAGCAATCATATTTAGTCTTCAAAAGCTTTACTTAACGCCATCCTAATCTGGTTTTGGTTGGGTCTCTTTGTAAAATTTCCTTGGCTGATTCAATAATACAAAGACACAGTCGACAAACACCGATCGACACTCACTTTCGGAGGTTTTCAACAACTCGAGTTTCAGCTCCGGATTCACCATTGACAACTTCGGTTTCAACAACTCTGATTTCAGCAACGTCGGCGTCAGCAACCCTGTTTTAGCAACTCCAGGGTCGAAGTGTTGACGCGGAAAAAAAAACTCCGGTTTCAGCAACACATTTTCAGCAACTCCGGTGTCGAAGTGCTGACGCGAAAAATAAAGAAGCTAATTTCAGCAATTACAACAACAATTTCATCAACTCCGGTTTCAACAACTTCGATTTCAGCAATGCGCGAAAAAAAAAAGCAACTCCGGTGTCGAAGTGGTGACACGAAAGAAAAAAAGGAATAAAAACAACTCCGGTTTCAGCAATACGGTTTCAGCAACTCCGGTGTCGAAGTGGTGATGCGAAAAAAAAACAACTCCGGTTTCAGCAACACAGTTTCAACAAATCCGATTTCAACAAATTCGGTGTCGAAGTGGTGGGGCGAAGAAAAAAAGAAAAAAAAAACAACTCTGGTTTCAGCAACCACGGTTTCAACAACTTCGGTTTCAGCAACGCGAAAAAAAAAGAGGGGGGCACAGGGGCAAAGAGGGCAAGGGAAGAGAGATGGACATTTTGCCAATTTGAAAGCATGGGTGGATATTTTCCTAATAAAGACTCTAATTATAGCATATCTAGAAAATGCCCCATAAAATATTAATTGTCAAATCATAATTTAATATATTAAATTATATCTATATAAAATTAATTAATTCAGTGTGAGATTATGAGATATCCCGACACATCGTATATTCGTATGAAACAGGAGTGATGTCAAGTTTATTTTATTTTTATTTATAAGGTTGAAATTCATTTTTCTAATGCAAAAGTATAAATCATTGTGTAGGGTTTTGCCATCCATTATATTTTGATATTTGATTCGCCCTTCTAAACTAAGGTGGGATGTGTTTTTTATTTCCAACACACTCCCTCAAATGCAATCCGTCTTTTTGGATTGACACTTGAACGTTTTTATTCTTGGTCCGATTATCTCAGTCTATTTTTAGCCCGGCCATTTTCTCTGTGTTTAGCCCGGTCATAGTTCTCAAGTTATAAAGTATTTTTATGAACTTATAAAGCGAACACGAGTCCACGTTAAAGCCAC
This sequence comes from Persicaria maculosa, assembly GCA_963922045.1. Taxonomy (NCBI): domain Eukaryota; kingdom Viridiplantae; phylum Streptophyta; class Magnoliopsida; order Caryophyllales; family Polygonaceae; genus Persicaria; species Persicaria maculosa. Next base: position 28,496 of record OY998267.1, read on the forward strand.
GAAGTAAATGTCACCCTGTTTTCCCTCCACGTTTTACGCCTATTAATTTATCAATAACCCGCCAAAATTCGGTCGGATTTTTCCTATATCCCCACATAACTACTCCCATTCTTTATTTTATATTATTAATTAGGTAATTTGCAGAATATAATTGTTTATACATGAATAAAACATAAGGAATTGCGGTTTCCTCCTCGTTTATTTTCAACTTGCTTTTTTATTGTTATATATATATATACATACTCTAAAGACAATCCTCACTTTAATCTAGTAAAGGGTTTAGTTTAGTAAGTGTTAAACCCAAGTCGCTCAATGTAGTTGCCAATTTAATGCGCGAACAACGAGTGGCCGGGAACGACTTCAAGGATGAACAACTACGGATAATTGATGTTCAATTTGGTATCATAATTAAGTTGCATTTCCATAATTATTGAAAGATTTTGGAGATTTGCATTAATCGAATATATAAATGCTGATTTCAAGATCTACGGGTTGATCCTCTCTCTCTGTATAAATTCAATTAACAATGCCGGATTGAAGAAAAGCATATATATATATATATATATAGATGGAAATGGAGGATGAACCGAGACACTAATAACTATTAAGTCACATGGACTGTAGAAAGTAGTAGGTAAGTTGATATATATATATATATATGAATTCAATTCATTAATTTGTGTAGGTATTTGTGTAGGTGCACGCCCCCCATTCCAAATTCACCACACCTTTTAATTTAGGGGCGGGCGGTGCCTTAATTCTTTCTTTGACATGTTAATTTGAATCTACGTACGTACATATTCTTATATATATGATCGATCATTACTTAATGATCATACTTAGTTGTTGCACTTGCAGGGAATCTTAGCTTCCTTCCAAGCTCGATCATCACCATATATATGTTAGGTAGCTTATCTTGGACTTGAAGGATCCATCCATATATTTTGGTTAATTTTGATGATTATGTATGTATGTATAATGTATGTATAGACATCCGAATTGTGTCTCAATGGATCGGATCAGTTACTAAATTGCTAATTAAAGTTTGTTGTTTATGGTATGATATGAGAGTTGCGATTTAGACTTTCATTACATTAATAGTACGTATATATACTGATATGATAAAGCTAAAAGCTTGGTAAGTGGTAACGAATAAATTAAAGATGATAAGAACAACATTGATTGGTACTCATTTAATTTTGCTGCATATATCGATCGATTAGCATTTGCATGAGGCAATATTAAACTTGAACGACATATATAGCTACACATGTAGACATATATAGTTTAAAACGCAACAAATTAATTGTGGCCAAAAAAACAACTTCTTTTCACTTGAATTTGCTTCATTTACCGTTTCCCCCAAATATCTGCGGATTTTTAAACATATTACATGATTATATATGATGAATGATATGATTTACAACGTACGTACTGGTACTACACACCCCGACGCCGTTATAGCTAGCGATCCTGATCGATCAATCGATCGAGAGTGACCGTCCATTCGTCCTCTTCCCATAAAACATTCATTAATTGCGATATGTATGAATTGATCGATGATGAGGGCAAAAAAATTTAATTAAAACAGAATTCATCATCCATCACCAATCAATCTTAATTAATTAATAATTAATTCGAGATCATCCATCTTAATTATTAATTTTATTTCAGCATTGATCTGCATCCTAGTTGTTGATGCTCCATCATCCTAGTGAAGTCCTCGAAGCAGACGAACCCGTCCCCGTTCACATCCACGCTCTCTATCATACGCCTGCACTCCTCTAACGTGCACCCCTCGTCCCCAATCGCTGAGAACACGCTCAGCAGCTCCTCCGCCGAGATCCTCCCATCCTGATCCGCGTCGAACACATCGAACGTCTCCCTCAGCTCCTCCATCCCCGACACCGGCGCAAACGCCGATCTTATCGCTCCGAACTCCTCCAGACTAATGCTTCCGTCGCCGTCGAGATCCATCTCTGCGAGCATCGTCGTCAGCTCCTCCTCGTTCGGAGGCGCCACGCCGATCTTACTCAGCACCATCCCTAGCTCTCGCTTCGTGATCTTCCCGTCGCCATCGCGGTCGATCAGTTTAAACGCCTCGACGAGGTCGAACCAGAAATCGCCGGACCAGTCCTCATCGGAAACGATCTCCTCAGATCGCGACCTCGCCGGCGGATTGAGGACGCTGGTAGGGGTGGCGGAGCGCTGTTTTTTGCGGTCAGCGGAATCGGAGGAAGACGATGAGGAGGAAGAAGAAGAGACGGTGTTGAAGGAGGCAGGCTCGGATTTGGAGAAGTGGCGGTGGTTGCTGGATTTCTTGATGCGGAACAGGTTCTTAGGGTGGATCGATTTGACGAACTTCATGGCAGGCATATGGATTGAGACTTGAGAGAGGAATTGAAAGAGAAGAAACAACAAGGAAGGAGGAATTTGAGGGAAGGAGGAGATCGAGGAAGGTGAGGTTAAGAAGAGACATTTTGGAGGCAATTTCCAGGAAGCTTCAGAGTTCAGAGCTCCATTTTTTTATTTTTTAATTTATTTTTAATGAGGACTAGGACTAGGAGATTGAATTTTGTGCAAAGTTTTTACGGTGCAGAGGAGGCTTTTGAGCCGTTGATTTAAGAGAGATGGACGCTCCGATTAAAGTTTCTTTATATATATATATATAGGCACTGTCTGTGGACGTACAAGAATACCAAGTACTAGTTAAACGGGGCCCACCACGACGCTTGTTGATAGATTCCGAATTTCCAGAGAGAGAGAGAGAGAGAGAGGATGTTTAACGGTAACTCTAATCTTCAATCGGATGACGAGAATACATTACGGAGTATATTAATCCCATTCCCATTGCTGGTAGGTAGGTCGGATTTTATACCTCCATACCCCCATATTTAATTTAAGGCGTAATTTCATACAACTTCCCTTTATTTCACCTTTTGTTCACAAAACCACCCGTTATTTTCTAAATTACACTTTACCACTCGTTATTCATGAAAACCTATCAAGTCGCCACCCATATCCAATTCTCTATGTGAAATAAGAGATAAATGACTACATTACCCTTAACCCTTTATAAGCCTATTTCAAGGAAACGTAACTCTAAATTCATACGACCATGTGGCCAGGGTAATTGGCACTTCAATCACCAACCATAAAGATTCACTCAATTGTTACATTTAAGCATCGTTTCACCACCACCTACTTATATCGAACCCAATATATAACACCCAAGGGCGAATACCAACCAGATTTTCATGTTTGAGAGGATAGGTTGTGTTGACCAAAAAACAGGATAGGCTGAAGAAAATTTTTGGTCTTCATAATCCTGCTAATTGGAGTTTAATCAATTGGACTATGAGATCAATTTCAATTTGATTTTGAACAATGGGAAAAAATCTATGAAATCTAAATTAAATAACCCTAAATTGAAAAACTAAAGTCAATAAATTGGTAACAATTTACCTGAAAACTTTGAAACCCAAATTAAAATCTCACATAACTAACATCTATTCATCATCATCGGTTATTCGGCCTTGATTCCCAATTTCATCATCGTCAACTCCACTCTGGCGGCTTCGTCTCCAACTTTGGTAGCGATCACTTTGCAAGCATAACTTCATTGTCGAACAAAGATAGCAGTAGCATTGAACAACGAGGACAAATTATGCCATCGTTGAGCCAGAATCGCATAACACGGAAGCCAGAAGGAAGAGGCTTTGTCTCTCTTGGCGCTCTTCAGACCGACGGACAAAGAGAAATCGAAGATGGTCAGATGAGATGGGTGGAAAATTGACATGTTTCTTGAAATAGGTGTATATAGGGTTAAGGTTAATATAGTCATTTACCACTCATTTTAGGGTGCTAATGGAGAGAATTGAAGATGGGTGGTGACTTGATAGGTTTTTATGAATAACGGGTGGTTAATTAAGTGTAATTTTGAAAAATAACGGGTGGTTTTGTGAACAAAAGGTGAAATCAGGGTGGTTTTATGACTTCATGTGTTTGGATGTCAAGGTAGGAGGAAAGATAGAGAAGGATATGTTTTTACTTTTAATTTTTCTATTGCATGGTTTGTTAAATTTAGGAAATCCAACAAATTATATATATAATGTAATGTAATGTGGTGGTAGAGACGTACTAGAGAGTAGAGGAGAAGCCAAAACAAATCATGTAAATGATTGGAAAATAATGAGAGGTTACATGTTAGGTAGGAGATAAAACAATAGTTCAACAATAATTACACACTTCGAATTATTGTTAATAAGCAATAAAAATGAAGGAAAATAATTAATTACCTTGTTCAAACTGTGCAAGTTAGTACTTACCTTAGCTTATACCCTAGTTTCATATTTTTTTTCCAAAGTGAAAGAGATTAGATAGGAAATCAGTTATCTATCTATCTATCTAGGATCTTACCCAAAAAAAAAAAAACTATCTATCTAGGAAGTGAAAATAGGTATATACGGAGTATCATATACTTTCTTCGTTCGGAAATAAATGATGTTTGACTTTTGTGCACGTAGTTTTAGGATCTAAAAACTATATAAAATCTTATTTATTTTAATTAATTTTTTTCATAGTTTAATATCTATTAGTAATAAGTATTAAATTGTGAAAAAAATTAATTAAAATAAATAAGATTTTATATAGTTTTCAGCTCCTAAAACTACGTGCAGAAAAGTCAAACATCATTTATTTCCAAACGGACGGAGAATTTCTCAAGTTTGCAAGTGATTATTGACACACACACATATATATCCCGTGTAAGCAGCCCTTACGGTGTAATTTGTGAGCAGAGAAATTATTCATAGGTACCAAGCGATTATTCGTGTGTAATAATATAATTATTCGTATGTATAAACAAATGTAATTATTCATATGTAACAAAATATTATTCATATGTATGTACATACGAATAATCACATGGTACCTACGAATAATGTCACTGTTCACAAGTTACTTTTAATCTCGGTCGTTCGATCTTCTTAATCTGACGTTCCAGATTTGCTCACAAATTACACAGTAAGTCTTGCTTACACATGATCTATCTTCTATATATATATATTTGATTATAAGTACTTAGACTAGTGTAGCTCCTTTCATGACCGCTTTAAAGGAATCAACCATGAAATAATCACAAGGGAGCAATTAAGGTAGTTTCTTCTATACACTAGTCTAAGTAGTCTTCCTCTCCTATCACCTAATCATCTAACTAATTTTCTAAAATAGCTCATTAAAAAGGGAAAAATCTAATATAATCAATTCATACTATATGTTAATAATGCATAATTTTATAGTTATTTCGAACAATAACCCATATGACCGACTCAAATTTATGTTAAGACACGAGCACTCAACCTAAGATAATAACGATCAACAAGAATGGAATTTGAATTATAACCTCTTGAATTGGTGAGAGGCACAAAGGTACCTCAACCTATCACTAATATTATATTAAGCTAAGGGATCATTGGTTGTTTTGACACTTTGTTCTTACATCCCATCCCATTGTCTTTCATAATCTTTTTTCCTTGTTTTTCTAACTTAAAAACCTAATTTTGACAACACATATATTTAAAGATCTCATTGTGATATCATAGATAGATCTATACCAATTAAATACTCCCGGTCGTGCATGTTTTACCTTTTGACACACTTTTTAAAAGCTAAAAATTATATAAAATGACCTATTTTTTGTGATAGAGATAGTAAAATACATGGTATATATATACTTTGAATATAGTAATAGTTATTGTAAATAAATGTTTAATGTGTATCTCGGAACCCCAATATTATTCACAAAAAAAAAATTTAATGTGTAGCTTTAATGCAAATTTTTTTTTAAAAAAAATTCTTTTATAAAATTTTGATGGTTGCCTAACAAGCTAATAATTTTAATAATGTTATTACTTGGTAAATAATGTAGAAACCCGGACAAGAAAAGAAACTAAAAACAATCACAATGGGCTAATCAGCTAAGAGCATATAGTCGGGGTTATGTTGGGATAAGAAAAAAATAGTCATTTTACATTGGTTGAGGGGTAAAAGTAACACAAAATATAAGGGTAAAGAAAACTCATACATAATGGTCTAAGCTCTTGTGTTAGAAAGATGAATTCTGGTTAGTTCTCCTAAGCTTTCTGTTTCTTTCTCAACCATCCACCTCACCTTTCACTAATTTTATTCTCAACCCTCCCCAATTATATTCATTTATCACTACCGACAATGGTCAGATTTTCAATAATATATCTCATCACTTTTGTCATACCCATTATATTTTGCCTATAATTTCAAATATTAAAAAATTGAATTGATTTATCAATATAAAAAGTTCATTTAATTTTCTAATTATATTTGATAAATAATTTTAATAGTTTAAAATATTTTTAAATAAATTGTTAATAAATTTGACAATTCAAAAAATTATTAATTTAATATTATAATTATATTTGATAATTAATTTTAATAATTTAAAATCTTTAAACTAAATTGTTAATAAATCTGAGTACTAAAAAATATGGAGTATCAATTTAATTTTCTAATTGTATTTGATAATTAATTTTAAAATTTTGAAATATTTTAACTAAATTTTTAATAAATTCAACAATTGAAAAAAATTATTACTGTAATTATAAATTATATTTGATATTTAATTTTAATAATTAAAAATATTTTAATTAAATTGTTAATAATTTTGAATCTTTTAATTATAATCTATTAAAGGAAATAAAAAAATGAAATAATTTATGAAGTTGTACATATATCATCATTTTATTGGTTTTGGATACGGGAAGGTGATCTAACATATTAGGGCACCCCAAATTTGAGAAGGTTACCCACACAATGATCGGATTCTCCAAATCAGATGAAAAAAGTGAAATCGGAGGGGACTTCCGATCATGGTAGATTTGTATATGCTCGAATAATAGTCTATTATTAGCGAGAGGTGCATATGAATTGCAGTCCTTCCTATCATCTTTGCCACTATTTCAGTGTACGTATCTCCTTCTCCTGATGATTTCAACCAGGAATTTCCAGCAAATTATTGTTAAATAAACTATTTGCAATGATTCATCAATCTCGTCAACAAATCATTTCCTTATGATCATGATCACAAAGTAGACTAATTTATAATACTAATTAATCCTCACCCATTAACATTTTTGTTTATGTAATAAATATTCAACATTTAACCCCCCCTTAATTATTTATGAACTATAGCAGTGTTTATTATGATGGGATATATACCGACTTAATGAAAGGAACAACACAATTACACAACTAAAACAAAAAACCTTCACAATCATTCTTAAATGTTAAGGATTAGAGTGGAAACAAGTGTAGGAAAAGAGGAGAAAACCTAACAAGTCCGTATTCACTAGTTACTGTGTCAAATAAACAAGATAAGCACAAGAAGGCATGTAGCCAATTGGAATTGAACACAAGACACAGACACAGACACAGACACACACCAGCAGCAGCAGCAACTCAGCAAGCACTATATATGAATATGAATATGAATATGAATATGAAAATGCAGAGACAACATGAGCTGCCCTTTTCTGAAAAGGGGCATTTAGTGACATATAATTGCGATTATGCCAGTCCAGTCCAGTCGTCAGCAACCACATTCATGATTCGTGATTCATGATTCATCATCCATTGTCCTTTTCAATCTTTTGCTCTTTTTGACTCATTTCTATCCACTCCTTTCTCGTCTTTCTGCCTGTTTCTTAGCAATTAGTATGTACGGTGTGGTGTGTGGTGTTCTTTTAGAAATTAACACTGATTCATATGTAGTAAAGCGGCTAAGTCCGATCGCATTTCAGTAAGATAAACGAAGAAATTTATCTTCAGATCGATGATGTGGTTGGTTCCCAAATTACCTGGGAACTCCCTCTCTCTATATATATATAATATAATTGAAATAAGGAGTCTCTAAGATTAACACAAGTACTGGCCACTGGGCAAGTTTAGTTGGATATTCAAACCTGGAGTTCTGTCTTGTTAATTTGTCTGAAAACATATTTGGAAGGAATGCTTAAGGTTGAAAATGAATTCGAATTTCATGCCCGTCGAACTATTGCTGCAACTGTCTTCTTGTCTCGACAGAGAAAAAACGAATAAACCAAATAAAAAGCCGATTGCTTCGCTGCCCCACACACACCTTAACCCATAGGAACTGCATGGAGATGGGGATTTTATCTTCCTTGGAAGCATTAAACATATAATTTACAAGCCAAGTTATCCCCCAACCCAACAAATTGCTAAGGTATCTATCAGAATTGAAGGTGTAACTAATAACAACCAACAAAAGAAATCAAACAATTTACCTTATAAACAATTTGAGTCACCAGAACTTGTACAGAGGTCTTCAAGTTGTTTCCGACTCTTTCTCTGCAGCACCATCATTGTTCCTGGTCTCCGTGCTTGGTTGATCCCCAGAACCATCAGCCTCCTCCGAATGGTTTCTGGTTGCATTATCATCATCACCATATTCAGATGTAGAACTGGTATCCAGTTCCCTATCCGGGCAATCGAGTTGCACGCACTCTGCACCGGGGCTGAGAGATTCATGCTGGCCCTCTGTATCATTACTAGTTGTGGGAAATGCAAACTCTTCCATCTTCATGACATTCAGAACAATCCCATTTGGTATCATCTCGGGCTGCAAGATATCACCTTCAGTGACAATTATGCTAGTGTTGTTCTCTGAGCATCTATCTGGCGTCGTCCCCCTTGGGCTCTGATGGGTGCTAATTGTTTGCATCAAAGAAGAGTTAAGTTGCCCGGCCAAGCTTCTACTGATTTCAGATCCCAAATCCAAACTCTGAATGAAATCGACAAATTTGGCGGCAGAAGCTGTCCTCATCAATGGCCCTCCAGATCTTGTCCAGGTATTAGGACCGACAGCCTCAGATTCACTATCACTTCCATCCGGACGGTTCTGGCTAGAAGAAATCCCAGACGGTCCAGTTGCTCCTTGTTGTGATGCAGCTAATTCATCTTCTAGGGAGCCGACGGAGTTTTCCCGCGCAATGCAGTTCCAGGAGGGGATCCTTTTAGAAGCACTGAATCTCCCCGTGCTAGATGGTTGAGAGTAAGAAGCTGCGACAGCAGCAGCTCTCTCAGTACTACGTTTATGTCTGCGCATATGGTTGAGAATCGCAACACATTCATCCAATGCAAGCTCGATAGCACAGTTCGCCTTCATGGCAGAGAGCTTCTCCCAAGTGCACCGTCTACCTTGGTTTGCCGCCTTTTGGAGCTCCACTTTTGATGGATTTTGTATGATTTTTGAGTACTGTATAAAGAACAGAATAAGTATTTGTCATATGCGTAACACAATATTACATTCTATGCTATACTCTAGCTACAAACATAACTGCTTTGTCCTGAATAGATTCTCCACACTTGACAGTTCCAATTGCATAATTTACCAAATATATTTATGATAAGATGACAGAGAGAATTTTGAACAGTTGAGAATGCTATATTCTCCAGAGATCAGGGTTTAGCAACAGCTAACTCAAATAAGAAGTGGTCATGAGATCCATGTACATAAGAACTGGGGGAAGCTCCTCCAGCTCCCAGGCAAAACAAACCTAAAACAATGCTTAAACCTTTCTTGTTTGATAGTGATGCTAACGTATTTCTTTTGTCCTGCTAGCAAGTCACAAGAAACTTATTTTTTCGGGTTAAAAAAACGCCAAAAGGAATATAACATAAAAGAGGAAAATGTGTTCTTTTGAGAAAACCAAAACTTCAAAATTTCAAGAATTAATTAGCATAAATTTTTTCCAACCAAGCTTGCCTCTATCTATGGAAGATAAGATACTGTATATGATGAATCACACCTGAGCAAGTGTGGCAGGCATTACTACAGTGACATGACCCTCCCATTCCTGAGCAAACAGTTTAGCTAGGCCGCCTAATGGAAAACCTAGTGCCAATATCTGGTTGCATCTGTGCTTCACTTCCATCTCAGTTAGCTCTGCAAGCTGCGGAGTTAAAATGTTAGGATGCTCTATGTAATATAGAGCGCTGGATAAACAGATATCAACAAGAAAAGAAGCAATGAACACAGCACAAGAAATTTACATTTGTACCTACATGTTAATCAAACATGCCTGCGGATTAGAGTCGAAAAGTATTATGATAGTAAGCCAACCAGAAAAGAGTGAGACCTCATCATGAAATCCAATGGCAAAGAAGAAGAAGAAGAAGAAGAAAACAGATTTCTCTGTCTCATCTCAGTGGAAACTAAATTAAGTAGCTGGAGTATGGTGGAGACAGAATGTGTTGCAAAACTCTAGAGATATGTATGGAATCTAAGATCTCTGCACTTTCCATTTAATCACAATGTTTGCAAGTGAATTTAAACCTTTTGAAAAATTTAAACATTCAATCGCTAAAAATCATTTCACAAAGCCATAACATGGTTTAAAGAACATAAATAGACAAGGGGACTCCAAAGACATAAATGTTCTAAGGGTTTAAGTTGAAATATGAAGTGAAACTCCATAAATTATACCTTTGCAGCAAAATTTCCTCCATATGATCTCACAATTGCCTTCAGCCTCAGTAGTGGTGCAATATGAGGATTGGCCTGACTCACAATGAAATGGTTGACATTGAAAAGCTCCTTCAAGTGCATCATAGGCAAATCACTCTCCAAGCTACCATCCCTCCACCGACGGGATGGAGTGCTACCTTCCTCAGGGCCAAGATGAAAAGGTGGGTGATAAGGTACGATGTTTCCATATCTATCTTTAGCCATTAGTTCTTGAGCCTCAAAAAGACCAGGAAAGGCACAAGACGCAGTTACTGCACTCCATATAACAACATGTGGTGAGGTCAAGTAATTAAGGCAACGGGGTGGCTCATGTTTCCTAGGAGAGCAGACTGTAATAGCAAGAATTCGGCCAGTCATGTCATAAGCCTCCTGGAATGTCAGATTACTGGTGAGTTTCCTTAGCAGCATCTGCAACTGTCTGATCTCGTGAACAGCTCCGAAGGTCATAATCCTCTTAAAGACTGCAAAAATGCCACCCATTTGGTCAAAGAACTTCAATGAACGCCAAGAATCATCAAAGAACCTCTGAAGCTCAGGCCACGATCTTGTGGCTACAATTGAACACATAATAGAGCCCACACTAGAACCAGCAATGACTCTAGGCAAAAGCTTATGATCTACCAATGTTTTCACCACGCCAATATGAAAAGCTCCAAGGGATGCACCACCACTTAGAAGGAGAGCAGTCCTTCCAAAAGCGTGCCTCGTTTCATGCATAAATGAAAGCTTCTCTTCCAACAAAAGCTCTTCTGAACCTGATTCACATACCATTTTCAACTGGGTGGTGACTTCATCGATATAATCCTTTATTAGCCTAGGCACTTGAAGTCTTTCTCTGTGAAGCTCAGGATTACACATATTACCAAGATTTCTAATCAAATCTGCACGCATACAGAACATAATGTCTCTTATAGATCCCTGTTGACGACGTTGCCAGAGCTCTTGGAGCTTGTTCCTTACAAGCTCCTCATCATAAAACTCAGATTCATTCATTTTTGGACACTCTCGCTCCAACATCCTAGCACCATGAGCCCATTCCTCATAAGTCAATGCAGCTTTCATCATATTTCTCCAAAATTTTCTCTTATAAGCCAACTCCGCTCTAGTCTGAACACTTGTGTATCGTTTAAGAATAAACACTATCAGGGTCACCATAGCCAATATACCTTGTGGGTTTCGGGGATGGAACCATGAGAAGATAGGAGCTGCTATGTCTCCAAACCTATGAATGAATCGGAACAGCACAGCAGCCATTTGATGCCTAAAATGCGCCATGGACTTGCAGAACAATACTCTAAATGCAATTGCCCTACCAACAATTGAACTCGGTCCAATTGGGAACAGATCAATACTGACTTCATTGCTTATATCCATATCTCCTCCTGACTTGGAGCTAGGCGTTCCTCGATTTAGCCAAAAATTGCTTCACCTAATAAGACCTAAAGATGAAACCTAGAGAGCAGGTGGTGGTAAAAAATCTGGGACAAACCGCTTCATCAATCAAACTAAACCATCGTCCATGGTACATATCAATTTCCACAGTTTTCAAAGACAATCAGTGTAGACCCAATAGAATTATATATATACAAGCCTCCCAAAATAAACCCACAAAGCAAAGCAAATTAAATGGCGATTGAAAGGGAAAAAAAAAGAATCGATTTCGGGGTCCTTAAACCATCATCAGCTTCGTAAACCACAGTAAATAAAACTCAAACCTGGATGAAGATCGAGAGCTAAGCTTAAGGAGATGGGAGAAGCAAACGAAAGCAAGATGTTTAGGAGAAAACAATCACCCGGTAAGTGGGAGCAAAAACGGAAGAATTTGAGGACGAAGAAGAAGGGGGAACGGGGAGAAAATAAGATTGTGAAAGAAACGGTGGACTGGAGAAGATAAGCTATGGCGATGAGCTGAGTCAGCTTACGTCGATGAGATCACGACGAGGAGAGGTATCAGGTAGGAACATAATTCGGTTTGCTTGGAGGAACAAGCAAAGCGATATGTGGTAAATTTCTCTGCCGCTTTCAGTAGTTTCTTCCAGATCTTATCCGTCAGGATACTATCGACTAGAATTTTCTCAACCGAATCCTTATTTAATTAAAAAAAAATGATTCCTCATTCCAAATGTCACCATGTGACCAGATGCTGAATACGAGTAACATCACCGCGATTTTTTTATGCTTTTAAACAAAGATAATAAGAGTAAATTGCATTTGGTTCTCAGATTAAACAAAGATAATTAAATCTTACACAAAATGGGCGCACATAAAGCTTGGGGGATATCAGATATGGCTGAAACAAGGTCCATTAGTCCAATTCAACAATAAGTATCTCCTCCTCCGGATCAAACTTTCTCTCTCTTTCCTCTTTCCAAAATTGCTGACCTGGCCCCTTGTTATGATCCGCACGGATCTCGGTTGCAAGTGGTATGAGATTGATAGAAGAATCCTCTTTCACAAACAATGATGCGGGACCATCCAAGACATCATCTAAAATACCTTCGAACACATCTATACTTGGGGATGTACTTATAATTCGAGCTGAAGAAGAAGACTCCACCATGGGAGAAGGTCCAAAGGTGTAAGCTTGATGAGTCGTTCGTTGTTAGATTCGTTACAGCAGTTTGACAGCTTTTCGACATCTCAGTAAAATGGGTTGTTCGGAGTCCGTATTTATCGGATTGGGTCGTGCCATACCTTGTCGGAACGAGGACGAAGAGATCTACAACTTTGCTGTTGAAGGTTTTTCCAGATTCGACCTAGAGCTTGGCCGAAAATCACCCTCTTTGTAAGTTGTCACTGTTTAGACGGGAATAAACTAAGTGTTGGAACTTTCTTTTGTTACTATTTTTAGAGACCTTCTTTACTTAAGTTATTTTAGGTAATTTAGGGTTTTATTTTAATTTCCCTTTTAATTATTATTTTCATTAAAATCAGCCTTTAGGGTTATAAGAAGGGGCTGATCTCCTTAATTTATTGAGAACACACGTTCAATTTCTATGAAAAGTTCTCTCTTTTGGTGTGAAACACAAGAGTGCAAGTCAATCGATTCGAAGCGTTGCTCATCGATTGCAAATTGGTTTTAGATCTTGTTTGTTTTGCTTTGAGTTCGTCAACCTCGCGAGAGCTTGGTAATCCAGGTAATCACAAGTCCCCTCCTTGTGCCTCCAAGTTGTCCGCTTGATTGTGTAAGGTTGTAGAGGCGGGCTTTGTAGTCGTTGATACTTGGTTCCTACCCTCTTAGGAGACCTGGGGTCTTTATCTCGTTCTACCTTAGTTCGAATCACCATTCTATCGGTCTTCCATTCATTGTTTTGTTAAGTCTTTGCTTCCGTTCTTGTCTTTGAGTCTTGATTGTCGAAGATCGGGCCACCCTACGGCTAACCCCGTATCAAACAAAGTATGGGTGTATTTGGCTGAAGATTGGGGGGTTGGGGGGGAGTGTTTCAAAAAAAAAAAAAAACTAAAGCTTCACATGTTTGGCAGGAGGTTGTTTAGTTCTAGGAGAATTTTTTGGAGATTTTTTTAGATGAAAATGAAAGCGATATTACAAACTAGTGTCAAATGATATTACAAAACACACAACGTTTTAATAGTACAAACTAGTGTCAAACGATATTACAAACTAGTGTCAAATGATATTACAAACTACTGCAAAGATATAAAACGAAAATAAGGATATAAAAAGCAATAAATAAATATTTTATTTTTAACATATAATAATGTATAACTAGATATAAAAAATTTAAACTTCCGTAACTTCCTACCAAATTATCAAAATAAGTAATATAACCTATGGTTTCAAAGCTCTTGAAATGAATTATACTCCCTCCGTTCGGCAAAACATGTCACTTTACTATTCACGCACGCTTTTTTAGGGGATAAAAACTATATAAAATATCTAGTTTTTTAATAATTTTTTTTAACAATTTCGTAGTTATTATTAATAAGTAAAAACTTGTTAAAAAAATTTATAAAAAAATAAATATTTGATATAGTTTTTATCATTCTAAAAAAGCTTGCGTGAATAGTAAACGACATGTTTTGCCGAACGGAGGGAGTAATATGTGAATCTCAATTTCAGTAAAATATAAAAGTATTATAGTATATTGAAATAAAATTAAAGTGATTAATACACCTATAATTTTCAAACATTCATAACTTTTTACTCGGATGTCGGATTAGGGCGTATTATATATCAAAACGAAGCTATCGACGAGGAGAACACATCTAGTAATTTTTCGGATGAGGGGAGGGTCATGTGACCCGTAGGACCCCCTAGCTCTGCCTTTGGAGCCAAGATTATGGAGCTTTTCTCGAAACTTCCATTTCACAAGTCTATAAGGCGCGAATTTTGTTTGTCAATGCTCGCTTGCTTTTGCTACCGACTTATGGATTGCTTCATTGGTCTTCGACTTAACGAATACTTACTATCAACTTAGTGAATAATTACTATCAACTTATCGAATAGTTGCAGAATTGACTCACACTTTTGCAAGTTTTGAATAGTTGCAAATGTTGTTTGTCAAGTTTCGATTATTTGGCAAATTTAGAGTTAGTATTCGTTGATAAATTGCTCATTTAAAATAAGAAGTAAATGAATTATCGATTATTTGACAAGTTCAGAGTTAGTATTCGGTAATTTGAGAGTCATTATTTGTTTGAGTATTAAGAATTATTCATTTCTATCCAACGATTATTTGTTAATATTTAACACCAAATACCATAAAATGTGTTAACATTTAATGATAATGATAATAATAATAATAATAATAATAATAATAATAATAATAATAATAATAATAATAATAATAATAATAATAATAATAATAGAGGACTAAGAAGAAATACAAAGCAAATAGGACGTAACTCCACAATAATATACTCCCTCCGTCTCAAAATACATGTCTTTTTAGAACGGAGCACGGGAATTAAGTAGGTTAAGTGTAATGATTAGATGTAAAAAATAGGTTAAGTGTAATGATTAGACTTGTATTTATTTATTTTTTTTTAATTTGTGAGGAGGAGAGTAGGGGTGATGTAAAAATTAGAGTAATGATTAGATGTAAAAGTATGTTAAGTTAATGATTAAAGTTAAAAAGACATGTATTTTTAACAAAATTATATGAGCTTAAAAGACATGTATTTTGAGACGGAGAGAGTATAATAGATATTGTATCGGCGTCAACCATAAGTTTGATTATATCGCCTTCGGTACGAGCTGGGCGATTCTAGCTATTTGAATTGGTTGATTGCAAAGCTTGCAAAATTAAATTCCTTTGTGTCATACAACCATAGATGAGACAAAAGTCGGCAATATATAATATATATATATATATGGTGACGAGTGACTACCATAATATAATATGAGACTAGTCTTAAGTCTTAACTATTATTAATTATTAATTATTGGGGTAAGAGTAAGACAATCTATATGGTAGGGATCTTTTATACATAAGTCTTAAGGTGTACATTATACACAAAACATTATTTGGTAAAACGTGAAATATTATTTGGTGAAATTTGAAATATTTTTCGGTGAAATGTGAGTATTGTTTAGGGGAATGTGAAACATTATTCGGTAGAATGTTACAAATTATTCAGTGGAATTGAGACGTTTTCATTTGAACTGAACGAAAAAAAAAACATACCATTAGTAGGTAGAATGTTTCACATTTCACCGAATAATGCTTCAAATTTCACCGAATAATGTTTCACATTTCACATTTCACCGAATAATATTATGTGTACAATGTACACTCTAAGGAGTGTGTACACCCGAACCACACCCATATAGTTGTTATTCCATTCCGTTTTTTTATGAATGAATTATGGAGGGTAACCAAAGAAGGTAAGCATTTGCCGGCCTATTTCTTTCGACAGTACGTCATTAAGGAAATACTAATCAAATCAGAGGCGGCCAAGGGGAGGTGCGGGGCGGTCGCCCCCCTCCGGCGACGGAGTTTTGTATTATTTTTTTTAAAATAAGGTAAAAAATAAACAAAAATGTGAAAAAAATACAAAAGTTGTCTAGCTTAGTTGGTAGAATGAGAGAATGAAGTATAAGGGAAACAAGAAGTCATAGTTCAAATCTCATATCTTACCTTTTTACACTACTTTTTATCCCTACCTTATAAATGTCATATTTAAATCAAATTTTATATTTTTCTTTTAATATTTTCATACGATTATTCATTATGTTACACATATTTTAAAAAACTCTTCTAATTTTTACTTATATGAAAATATTTTACTATCAATGTCACATGTAAACCACAATTTATGAGTTTTTTGGTTATATTTTTCTTTTAATATTTTCATAAGATTATTCATTATATTAAAAATGTCATATTAAAATTTTATATTTTTCTTTTAATATTTTCATAAGAGTATTCATTATGTTACACATATATTTTAAAAATTTATTCTAATTTTTACTTCTATGAAATTTTTTTACTATCAATGTCATATTTAAATCACAATTTATTAGTTTTTTTTTGTCATACTTTTCAGTCCTATCATTTTTTTCCCATTTGCCAATGATAAATTATGTAAAAAATTTATAATTTTCTTGAAAAATCTTAATCATGTTAAACACACACATATATATAAATTATAAAATTATTGTATGAATTTTTGTAATAAAATATCATATTTATACCACAATTTATGATTTTCTTTCAATATATTTTTTAAAAAACTTCTTTGTTATATAAATCGAGAAAAAATAATTCCCGACCTAAAATTTCGCTTTCCTCCAGCAATTCCTGCCGCCGCCACTTAATCGAATTAGTGTGCGTCCATATATATATTTATATATATGCCCTAATCTTTTCTTTTATATATTACTCGTATCGTATCGTAGTGTTGTGAAATGGCTTTTTCCTCCTTTCTTGACTCCACTATCATTTTCCATAGCATAGATATGATAGGAAACCAACCAACAACCAATTAATATATTCGATCGATCAATAGAGAAAAAACTACCCTACTTACCTGCTTTCTTAATCTGTAGTCTTTAATTACTATCTATATATCTAAATTAAGTCTAAACCTAATTCTCTCGATCATTCACACCTCCACTTATATTGTCATTTATTTAGTGCACTGCTTCTTTTTCTTTACTTTTTGGCTAGTTACAGGTACACACACACACACACATATATATATATATATATATATATATATATATATATATATATATATATATATATATATCTTCTTTTGCTTTTTCTTTTTGTTTTTCAAACAAAGGACAAACACCCCAGCACTTTTAATGTCTTCACCTCTAAGTATCAGTGACCCTATATTTCTATGTTCTATTAGTATACTCAATCATTGAATTGTTTTGTGGGAAAAAAAAAAAGTTGGCCATTCTGTCACAGTATCTGTAATTCTACGCCACGGTGTACGTAGTACGTTCTAATTACACGTACAAATCTTTTATATATTTTTCTTCCAAATTAAGTTTTAAAGAGTGTGTCCATATTAGCCCGCCTGCCCACCCTAAGACCATCCACGGTGGTGTGCAAATGTACAAATGTGTATTTTTTAGACATTTTTTAGCTCCATTGGTTGTTTTGGGTGTGTGCAAATGTACACATTTGAGCATGTAATGTGCAAATTTGAGCACACCACCCCCCTATATGCAAAAACTTTTATAAAAAGTAAGACCATTTCATTGGTTTATTTTTTTATAATTTTATTTTCTTTTTTGTTTTAATTAAATTATATTTGAATGGTGTGTAAAAAATGCACATTTCACCAATGGAGCAAATGACTAAAAAGTTATGTGTATTTTTACAGCAAATGTGTATATTTTATCCAAAACCATTGTGGGTGGTCTAACTAAACCAATTACAGAAAAAAGTAGATTGTTTTAGAGCAAGTGCAGTTTCAAATTTCAATCCCTCCATCTCCATTCGATTCGAGTTGAGTCTTTTAATAATCCAATTCCAATCCATCCATAACGTACAGTATAAAAGTTCATCAAGCTATAAATTTCAATTTCACCAGTCACCACACACCAGCTATATAGCTAGCTAGTGAAGAAAGAAAGAAAGAGAGATCAACAATATATCGATCACTCAAATCAAATTTAAAAATTAAATAAATATTAAAAGATCGATCGATGTATGTAACAAGGCCCCTTTCCTTGTACAGGAAGAACCCAAGTGCCCTTTCATTGCATCCACCGGGAGATACTCCATACACAGGCATACTCGTCCTCAAAGACGAGGAATCCGAAGAACAAGATACTTACTGCTGGGGCGCGTGTGACCGTAAGAACATCAAGTCCTTCCCTTTCCCTCAGAACAAGATCTTATCCATCTACAATGCGCCACCAGAGGCAGATATTGCCGGTGGTGTTAGTGGCAGTGCTGGAATTGGCGGTGGTGGAGGTAGAATCATCTCCACCAAGGTAAAGGTGTGGTTCCTCCCAGTCCTCAACCAACCACTCTCATCTAACCTCTATTATGTCATCAGGGCTAAAGGCCAATACAAAGGGTAAGCTCTCCATCCATCCATCACCTCAATCTCTCTCATCGATCGATCAGTACGTACGTTCTAGCTTTAATTAACTAATTAATAATAATAATTAAGATATCATCGATCATTTGATTTAAATTTAATGCTGTATATTTATTTATTTATTTTGTAGGAAAGCATGTGTGAGCAGAAAAGGCACAGACATCTGTTCATGCTGCTTCGGAACCGTCACGAACGACTTGAAGCCCCAGCCGCTAGACTTCCGAGACACCTACCAGCAATTCGAGATCCGGCGCCACCACGGAGGCGGCTTCTTCGCCAAGTCAGTTGCCTACGACGGGGTTCCCCCGCACTTCCTCCGCCGAAAGGGATGGCAAGTCCGCGTATCCCGCTCCCTCCGCGGCAACTTCAACTTCGAAGACGCCCTAGGGATTTCAGCCGACCACGATGGGGCCGGCTCCGTACGAGCAGCACTTCCCCCTCCCCGTCCCGGACTGGAGCCGCCGTTGGAGAGGTGTCGCCAATCGGCAGCGACGGCGCTGATAGGGAGGTGGTACTGCCCTTACGCCTTCGTCAAGGAGGATGCGAAAATCAGGCGCCACATGGACAAATCAATGTTCTACAAAGTATCGCTGGAGCAGTACTGGGAGGAGATCTTCACCAAGGAGAATGAATTAGAGGGGCTGGGAGAGAGGGTGATCAGGGTGAATGTGAGCGTGGAGAGGGAGGAGACGGTGATATACGGGGTGGAGAGCGTAGCGGTGGAGGGGGGAGAGGCGAATGGAATGGTGTGGTACAGGGACAGGGACAGGGACAGGGGAATGAGGATGGGTCTGAGTAGGGCGGTGGTGGATGGGATGAGGGGGGTGGAGGTGGAGAGAGGGTGGTGCGACGGAGGGGACGGGGACAGGATGGATGTTAGGGTGGAGAGAGAGGAGGAGGTGGGACGGGAGAGGGAATGGAGGAGATTCAGATGCTACGTGCTGGTGGAGAGCTTCTACCTCAGGAGGATGGATGGGATACTCATAATCAAGTGTAGCTTCAGGCACATTCATAAGATCCGATGCAAATGGGAATGAATATATACATATATCAAATCTCAGATTCAGATTCAGAATCAATCAATCAATCAATGTTGATTGATTCATCAACTGCAAACTGCAACTCCCTGCCAATTTGTGTGTGTGTATGTGTGTTTCAACTTTCTATACACATCAAAATTCAAAACCCTCCTTAGTCACGTCCTTAATAATCTGAATTTCATCAATGAGCTAAAAAATGGAAATCGGGGATAATGGCAGGATGACTGCGCCGAGGCCCATATTCCACAAACCTAACACTTCTTCTTCTCCTTCTTCTTTTTTTTTTTTTTAAAAAAACTAAATATTTAAAAAGCCATTGGATATTTGGATGGTGCTGGTGTTTTACGACTTGTTCTATAGGAGTATATAGATATAAGATAAATATATGAACTCTCGTATCTATATTTTTTGTTTGATAGGTTCGAGTATAAATATCAATTTGATATTATTAATTATGGGGGATTTTGACTCTTTTAATATCTTGTATAATTAGAATTTGGAGTATATGCTCAAAGGCGAAGCTAGGGGGTCTGGCAACTTAATCACTATAAACCGATCCCAAACACACCAATCACAACTTCATCACTACCCTCCAACCAATCCTTGTGTGATGAATCCAATCGGCCCCGACCATTGCTTGAATTGGCCACGCACTCAGAATAGCCCACCGGAGAAGACGATTCCTCGTTGCGCGCCCCTGCCTCGACGTCGCTGCTCCTTTGTTAACCCCACCGTCGGAATCGCCGCGCACAAACCCTTCGCCACTGGTGATGCTTCGATTATGGTGTTCTATGGTGATTTGCGATGGTGATGGAGTGAGATTTTCGAAGCTTCGAAAGGACTGCTTGTTTGCACAGGAGGAAGAAGACCAGACTTTAGTCTCCTTAGGGTTTTAATTTACCTCACTCACACACGGGAATTGTGTTGAAGGAGGAGTTTTTTTTTAAACACCTATACACGTGGCGAGATGTATGCCATCTATTCCACTAAGATCAATGACTAATATTTGTATACAAGGTATATCTTGAAATCCTGAAGAGTGAGTACATCCGAACTATATATATAGATTGAGTCTTGTATAAACAACCCTTACGGTATATTTTGTAAGCAATGAAATTGGTAGCAAATAACAACCAACACAGTCCCGAGTCCCGTCCCGGACTTTGAGTTTTGTCATTTGAATTGTATACCGGCCCTACATGACTTTCTATATCTCTCTCCTCTATTTTAACCCGTTTTCGTGCTACACTCCTACACCCTTAACCTGCCCTACCTTTGTTGCAATATCTAAACTCTGATTACAAACACAACGTACGTACACCAATTAAAATAATACGGAGTACTTCGTAAGTGCATTTGATTGGTTACACAGTACTGTATTTAAATTTTAAATATTACGGATACGGAGGAGTGAATGTGTACGTGTGTGTGTGTGAGTCCAAAGTCCACTTATTTACATACATGCATGTAAATGTACTAATCATCAACCTAACTATTTTTGTGTTATATCACTCTCAAATTCAATGTAGACGACTTAATTAAAAATTCAATAAAATTGATCCCACTTCCATAAAAATTAAAAATTAAAGATGATAAAATATTGGCGTTGGTGGTGGCTAACACTAATTTCAGTGGCCTCCAATTCAATTTCCCTAAAGGCTATAACGTCATAAAATTACAACAACGCGGTCACAAATTTCAGCTACCTTGTAATTCTAAAGGATTTTATAATGAAAAATAAAGAGAGACACCCTCCCTCGGTTCCTTTCCACGATTCAGGATGTTTTAAATATTTATACAAATTTTAATAAAAAAACTTCACTTTAAAAAAAAATATCATCATTTCATTATCTTTTTAATAAATTTTATTATTTTTTAATATTCAATACACATTTTAACCAATTACAATCTTTTAATATTTCAACAACATATAAATCAATCCAAATCATAGTAATTCTTTACCTAAAAAATAACCATTTATTTTAAAATAAAAACTACATGGAGAAATATTTGGTTAGACCGGTAGTGTGTGTATTACTCGGTATTATAGAGGTGAGAGCTAGCTGGTGATGTCAATTTTATTTTAGGCGTAAATCAATCAACAAAACAAAACATGTGGAACTACAGTGACCAGGCATTCGTGGGCCCCCTAGAGACCAACTTCCAATCTCAGTCGTTCAGCGCCCGCAAGTTGATTGACCACCCAACCCAATCGCCACCGTCGGATTAATATATAACTATAACCACACGATATTACGATACGGACTACGGAGTACTCCCCTCCCGTAATTCAAAGTAATCCCGTATTCATTTGCTGCAACTTGCGAAAGGGTGGCACATGGGTGCGGGCCCTGTATCTGTCCCACACGTGTCCTTCTTGGACCGGTTCAGACCCACACATAACCTGCTAATGCCAGTTACCCAGATACGCGTTTCCGTGGGCCGTCCAACCGGTTCGGTCTTATTTTGACCG
Source organism: Persicaria maculosa (assembly GCA_963922045.1). Lineage (NCBI taxonomy): Eukaryota > Viridiplantae > Streptophyta > Magnoliopsida > Caryophyllales > Polygonaceae > Persicaria > Persicaria maculosa. Next base: position 51,117 of record OY998267.1, read on the forward strand.
GTCCCATCTCTGGTATATACGCAGGAGCTTCCCCTCCCTTCTTTTTCCGTTCCTTGCGAGTTTAGGTCTTGACTCTGAGAGGGGGGATCAGGGAAGAAGGAGAAGAAGACGATTTCTTTTTCAAGGTATAAACCTCATCACTTTGGTAATTCTCAAGTGCTTGTTGAAGGTGAAGACCATGGGAGCCGGCCTGGGTTTTTTTTTTTTAATTTTAACTCAATAAGATGTGGAATCGTTAGATTTGTTTGTTTGTTTTTGTGTTTTTGATTGATCTGCTTGTTGATTGATCATCTATACTAATAGTCGATGATCGATGTGAATTTAGACGAATATAGTCGATGAATCCTCATTTCTTGTTGATTTTATTTTTGGATGTGAATACTCAAAGGCCTGATTGCTTAATTATCTGGTTTTGGCATTCGATGGCGTGTTGGTATTACTGTTAGTTGGGAAGTTTTGTACTTTGCTGACTAGTTACTCAGTCAACTAGGTTGTGTAGGGAATTATGAAGCGGCGACTAGATTTATGATGCCTTAATTGTGTTGTGTGCTACCTATGGAATTGAATGTGGATATTCATTCAGGATTTTAAGTAATGTTTTATTCTGTGTGAGAATATTTTCTTGCAATTTTGATAAACGTGTTTGAGACTTTAGAAAAGCTTATTTGGGTGTTTTAATTTCATTGATTAACCGATCAATGGGAATAACTCTTAATTATTATGATCATTAACATAAGTTTGGAAGCATGGTTACTGGTTATCAGTTTTTTTCTGTGCGGGTACCATTTGGTACGTCTTTATGCTTGCAATTCCATCCATGTCTTCGTCATTCGTTGAGAAATTATCTGGGCTGAAACTGTCTTCTTGTGTTGCCTTTCAAGTCCATTTCCTTCTTGTGTTTCCCACCGTAAGGCTGAAGCTGCTGGAATGGACCTTGTGTATGAATAATTTAATCTATATATCTTCATAGGGATGTTCCTAGCTTTGGGTATTTGGTGGTTTGTGATTTGTTTCCCTTTGAATTCAATATTTAAAAATTCTGATTCAAGGGAAATTCTTTATACCAACAAGTTAGCGACTTTATCCTGAATGTTAGTTTTTTTTGTTCTTGCACTGGTTATGTTGATTGATAATTAAAATGAACTTCTCCGACATTCAGGTATTTGCAGCAATCAAGTTGAGGGGAAGATCACAAGAGACCGATAAAGATGGCTTTAGTTTCAGGAGGAGGATCGAGATTGAATCCAAATGCCCCACTCTACATTCCTGCTGCTGTGCGCAAAGTGGAAGATTTTTCTCCGGAATGGTATGACTTGATCAGCACTTCAACATGGTATCGTGACTACTGGCTCAGCCAGCATCAGGAAGCCAGTACCTTGTATAACAACAAAGCAGACAACTTTGATAACAATGACATTGTTGATATGCTGCCTGATGACATTGAGTTCGGGCTTGAGGAAGATATGGCATACATGGATTCACACATACACGAGTTTTCACACTCATATGGGCATCAAGCAAATAACAACATCTTGAAAAGCGGTAAAATCTTTCACAATGCTTCATCTTTTGATCCTGAAAGCACTAAGAATTACTCAGACAATTAAAAAGTTTCATGATTTTTGTCTTAATTTCAAAAAGCTTTGTACTGCTTAAAATGCTTTTCTATTGCTTCCAAGTTTCATGCCTCTAGCTTAATCTTTTGTCTCTCTGGCATCAAAATATAGAGAATGGGGTATCAAAGAACATTGGACTGTCGAAAGTTTCGTTCCCACCAGGTTCCAAGTTTGCGGCACAGCCAGTCCACTTCCCAGGACAAAGCCAACTGCGACTGCAGTTTTGATTCTGTAGCTTAGCCAAAGCTATGGATTAGTTAAAAGGGATAGACGGCGCTTGAGACCTCCTAGTTCATCCATTGTACTTTTTGTATAAAGCAAGGTTGTAATACTCTTTTCTTGAATCTGTACTCACTATCGTCTGTGCTTATGTACACTGGAAGAAACACAAGTCTTCCAACTAAGATGTAGAATTTACAACAACAGATGCTTCTTTCACTTTGATCTCCCGACCCCTTGTGTGCATTCTTCCCCATTGACGAGGCATCGGGTCCATTAATATGCATAAACAACTTCTCCGTCAAGTAGTTTTACACGTACAAATTTTTAAAGTGCTTTGTTTTCAGACCTCGGACTCGAATTGCAAGAGACTAAATTGAACTGAGCATATATAATTATATATATGCAGATGCACCAATTACTCCTTTGGCTACCAAAAAAATCCATCTCCAACACCACGGCAATTCCTGCATTTAGGAAACCCAGCTTCATAACACGGGTGCTCCATGCTCGATCTTCACATGATACAATACAGCCGACCGACATCTTACAAAAATTCATTTCATCTAAAACACTCCTCTCTTGTCTCAGACTACCTGCAGATGTGTTTCATTGTCTTCTTCCTCCTCCTCCTGCTTCTTTTTCCTTTTACCTTCTAGCTTGGATTGGTTTCCAATAGCATCCGAAATGGCCTGGGGAAGCCAAAATCCAGGCCTCTCAATGAATGGTGCCCGGTCAAGAACCAGAGGATCACGCTGGGTCACTTCAACCCCATCATATGTCCATAGATTCAATGTTGATTCACCTTTAAGGCCCAGAGAGAACCAACCCAGACCAGCTATGGCAATGTCAACACTGTTTACGTCCCAGCTTGAGCCAGTTACTTTGAATTTCCTTGGCTTCCCCCACTTCCCTAACTCAGATGCACGGTCTTTGCTTATGGGTGGCTAATGCATCAAATACAAAATAAATATCAATATATGGGTAGGAAATGCCCCATAAGAAAGCATCTGATCCACACACACTTGAGGACGAGATCTATGTATTTCATTTATGCTCCTATAAAGATGAAAATTCATTGGAAAGATTACGATAGTATTAGAACGAATACAGCAAATATGAAGGGTAAGCACGATCAATCTCAAAGAAGGATATTCAGGAAAGTACTGAGTTAGACGCAATAACATAATATTAGTCTCATATAGGAAAACTTCAAAAGAATTATCACGAAAAGTATGCATTATCTATGGATTCTATGCAATGGATTGAATTAATGTTTCCTTTTAAGGTAAGCAAGTAGATTACCTGTAACCTGATGCCAACGTGTTTTTCCCAAATTTCATCGGCATTTTCAATCTTTCCTAGATGAAGAGATACATGTGGAGACGCGAAAACCGTCACATAAATTGTCTGGACGGAAGCCTGGGTGAGGTCCAATCGCACCAAGCCACCAATGTGAATAGACTGCCCTACCTGCAACAGTTCACAACGAAAGATCTCAAGAAATCGGTCATGCCAGAAGATGAAAGCTTCCCACAGCAAGTCCACTGAGGCAGCAACAACAATAAGCCCAATTAGTTTTTTTATGATCCCTAATTCAGGTTTATTTTTCATCATTTAAATAGAGTAGCTAATTGTTGAATCAGAGAACTAATTTTCTAATGACTTGGATACTTCAATCATACTCTATATTATATAGAATGATGAATTTCTCTAATTGTAAATAAAATAATAGATAACCGCCACTCTTAGAAGAGGGGAGATCGAATTTCTCTAAATGTAAATTAAATAATAGATAACCACCTCTCTTAGAAGAGGGGAGAGCATCAATTCTGACATCACTGCTCCAAATCTTTGTTTATATTGTTAAATGTAGCAACTGCAGTACAAAAAACTTTCATGTACTAGGAAGCCTGAAATTTAGTGGCAGAAATGGGAATGCAGCCAACCAAAACAAATTATATGTTACTCCGTATAATTTACACGAGCTGTGAATAAAATCAAAACAGGTTATAAATTCTTCACATTGACAAGATAATCAAACAACAAACCTTTATTCTGTAACTCCGTGGTTGTAGCTCCTTCCTTATTTCAACCATCTTTTGCTCTTCCCTGTTCAATCTCATAGACATTAAGTAGGAATGCAAAAGGCCAGGAGTATCATACATCTTCGCCTTGGCTGGTAATACCCCTCCAACCTTTAGAATCCCAAGTGTCGTCCCAGGAACAGCTGCTTCGGTAAGTTTAGTAACTTTGGCCCCTTCTTTCTTTGAGAAGATGTTGATCAGAGTGGACTTGCCTGCATTTTGAGCCCCTATAACCCACACATGCCCACGAGGGCCAGCCTGTTCCTTTATGAAAGCCAATAAATTCCTCACACCCAAATCCTTCCTTGAACTAACCAAATAAACAGCGCTCATTTTCGGTGCCCCAAGGGCCCTTGCACGATGGCGAACCCATCTATCTAACCTCGTAGGTGAAATTTGGGACGGGAGGAGATCAATTTTGGTAGCAACAAGGCAAAGTTTGGGCATCCTCTTCCTAAGCTTGGAATCATTTTCACGTTCCTCCAATGCCTTGAACAAGGACCTGGCTGCTCGTTTGGGGAACGACCCATCAAAATCAACACAATCAACCACCATAACCACCACCGTCCCATCAGCGTTTCCTGTATGTTTCATCAACCGGGCACTGATCAACCTCTCAAAATCAAAGTCTGGTATAAGATTCTCCGCAGCCTGGTTCTTCACCTGTCCATAGTTCCTCAATGAGTGGCACCTTGCACATACAGTGACCTCTTCTATTTCTCTCTCGGCCTCCCTAGCAAGCCTCTTCCTCTCCGATTTCGATGGCCTTTTGCTCTTCCTCTCCAACTCCTCCAATAACTCTTCTGTAACCTTGCCGAAACCAGCACCAGCAGGAGTAAATCCATCCAATTCTTTCGAAATACTCTCATCATCTTCATCATCATCAAATTCATCCTCCCAATCCTCACTGTCCCATCCAATCTCATCATCATCGACATCCTCAAAACCCTCTTCTTGCCCATCGCTTCCTTCCACATCATCCACAAACTCCTCCACTTCCTCATCAATTTCATCCAGGATTAGACCCTGAATTTCCTCTTCATCGTCCTCCTCGTCATCAAGAAGATCTATTTCCTTATCCACCTTCTTTTCTTTATAATACCCGGGGTGATTTGGATCTTCATCTTGCATATAAACCCCACAACCTGGACATACAAGCCCTAAGCTGTCATCCCTATCTTTGCCCTCACTGAATATCAATTTCACACCACTATTTTTCTCCCTTTTACTATGAAATTTGGAAGATAACAGGGGCTTTGCTTGCCCTTTTGCAGAATAACAGATAATGCCGTTACCCACCTTGTATTTCCCATTTATCTCGTTCAGTCCTGATTGGATAAATCACCGAAACTAAATGGGTGTTTTCGTTGATTCAAATGGATTACACAAATAATTTTTTTTTAAAAAAAAGAGAGAGAGCATGAATAGACTCAATCGCAGGCAGTTAGCGAGAGGAGAAATTACCAGTGAGAAGGCGGAATTTAGTTGACGAAATGAATGGTACTTGAGCTGCCTTGACTGAGATTGAAGGGGAAATTGAGGTAGACATCAAAACCACCATGGTTGACTGAACCGGTTGGCTCCTCGCTGGTTTATCACTCGGTCGCTAAACTCGCTTCAAAGGCGCCGCTTTTGTGTTCAAGTGAAGCCCGGAAAGAGCAGAGTCAATTCAGGCATAGTTCACAAGGAAGATGGCTATCAGTTTGGATCAATTACTTATTTAGAGCATCAATTAATTACCCTTCTATTTCACGAAAAATTACGCAAAATACCCTCGCCTCTCTCCCGAAACCCTAGCCAACCAAATCCCCAAATCAGGCCGCAGATGAAAAACACGTCGACGGCAACTCCGATGGCGAGGGCGAGGAGGAAGGAGACGACGTCGCTTGACTTGGCGCAGGAGACCTTGCGGCAGCTGCGTGTTGGTTGCTGTGCGGGGGTGATCTTTGTCGACGTGGTTGCTATGCGGGGACTGATATTAGATATTCGAGCACGAGCAGTTCCGTTTCAACATATCTTCGACCCCGAACCTCAATCTGATACTCTCTTTCCACAGATCTTCCAAACGCCTCCCAAGTGACCAATATATCCCCCAAATTGGAGGGGCTTTCTGGGCATCCCTCGTCCGAACTGGAATCGGAGGAGCTCGGATTCAAATAGGCAAGTGCTAGATTCGAGTTCCGACGAATGAAATCGGCGTACTAAACTTGTACCATGATAAAACACCATGAAAATGGAAATTGTGATGATGGAAGTCGGAGTTGTGGAGATGGGAGAGAGAAGCCGGAGGCCCGGACTCCGGAGCTGAGAAAGATTTTAAAAAATAAAAATAAATCTTTGACCTACTTTATAGCTCGGTTCTATGTACAAAACCGAGCTAAAAAGGGACTTTTTTTTTGCTCAGTCATTCTTGCAGAACCGAGCTAGCTAACAAATGGGCGAACTTGTTCAGTTGTTCCCTTCTCTTTCAACGTGTTAATAATCTCAGTTAGGTTAGAAATTTAGAATCAAAACTAGCACAGTAACGCACGGGATTTGTAAAATATGTTATATTGTTGTAATAACACATAATTACTAACGACTAAACAACTTAAATTTTAATTATTTTGATTGTACTATGTGACATCCATCCAACTAAAGAAATATCAATCATAAGAATAAATCAAATCCAAACATCCAAATGATAAATATACTAAATTGGTTTCACTCACTCGATCCACATCTTCGATCAATAATTAAAATTGTGATGTATAAATCACGGCAACTTCATTAATCCATCAACTTGAAGAATTCAAGGCGTCAGTGCATAATTTTGGTTCTCGATGTATCTTTATTTTTTTAAACCTATAAAATAAATGTATTACATATTAAGAAACTCTTGCAAGAGGTCAATGGTTCAAATCCCATTTTTTACACATTATGAGTAATTAGTGGGTGCAAGTCTTCATTGACTTAGGTGAGCATGTTTGGTGGTTGTTAAGATTATTAGAAAATACTAACAAAAAATGAAGGTTTTATTATATAATTTGTAGATTGTTGATATGACTATTTTTTAAATTTCTTAAAAGAACAAAGAAAAAAACATGTGCACATGTATATTGCATGCAATATAACTTTTAGAAATATATGGTTTATTTATTTATTTTTCAACGGCATCAATTAAGAACATTAATTTGAAAATAATTTCCCAAATTTAATTGTTTTAGATTAAATAATATTTTTTTAATTATTTAATTTATCCATTTATGCCAGAGAATCTTCCGAAATCAAGGTTCTTAACAACCTATTCTCTAAGGATATAGGTTAGAAATTAAGATTGTTAAAATATAAACTAAATAAAAAAGGTAATTAAAAATAATTATAAATGTCGATTGTAAATTTATTATTGGTTTATGCAAAATAATTATTAAAGAAATACATTTAGTTAATAACTTGATAAAAAAGTTAATAAAAAGGAATTATATTATTGCATTTACAATTTGATAAATAAACGACATATGAAAAAGATAATGGCATAAAAGATTAAAATATCAATCAAATATCAAAATGCAATAATTATTTCAATTACAACTGATTAAATATTGGTCCGAAATTAATAGGAAAATTAGATATCCTACCATGTATTCAAATGTGCTAGTATAGTATCCTTATATATAAATGGTCATCAACTATACTATTGCTAGGTTATCTATAATAACCAAAATATTTTTTTTTCAAACGTCTGATTTAATTAAGTGCTAATAAAAATTAAATTAATAAAGTAAAAGTTTGTTTGTTAGAAAATTATGGTAACAATATCAAAACATGGAAAAGAAAATACATTAATTGAAAAAAACATGTGAACATGTATATTGTTTGCAACGACATTATAAATGTGGATTGTAATGGGGAAGTTGTTGGACCAAAAACAATCCCAATATTCTCCAAAAACTTAAGATGAATAATCTGTTAGGATTGCTACCTTTGTTAATATTATTAGAAAATACTAACAAAAAATGAAGGTTTTATTATATAATTTGTAAATTGTTGATATGACTATTTTTTAAATTTCTTAAAAGAACAAAGAAAAAAAACATGTGCACATGTATATTGCATGCAATATAACTTTTAGAAATATATGGTTTATTTATTTATTTTTCAACGGCATCAATTAAGAACATTAATTTGAAAATAATTTCCCAAATTTAATTGTTTTAGATTAAATAATATTTTTTTAATTATTTAATTTATCCATTTATGCCAGAGAATCTTCCGAAATCAAGGTTCTTAACAACCTATTCTCTAAGGATATAGATTAGAAATTAAGATTGTTAAAATATAAACTAAATAAAAAAGTTAATTAAAAATAATTATAAATGTCGATTGTAAATTTATTATTGGTTTATGCAAAATAATTATTAAAGAAATACATTTAGTTAATAACTTGATAAAAAGTTAATAAAAAAGAATTATATTATTGCATTTACAATTTGATAAATAAACGACATATGAAAAAGATAATGGCATAAAAGATTAAAATATCAATGAAAGATCAAAATGCAATAATTATTTCAATTACAACTGATTAAATATTGGTCCGAAATTAATAGGAAAATCAGATAGTCTACCATGTATTCAAATGTGCTAGTATAGTATCCTTATATATAGATGGTCATCAACTATACTATTGCTAGGTTATCTATAATAACCAAAATATAATTTTTTTCAAACGTCCGATTTAATTAAGTGCTAATAAAAATTAAATTAATAAAGTAAAATTTGTTTGTTAGAAAATTATGGTAACAATATCAAAACATGGAAAAGAAAATACATTAATTGAAAAATAAATAATTAAAATTAGAAGCATTAATTAATTTTTGTTTAAATTGAAGGTGGGGCCAGGTTTAATATGAAATCGCCACATAAGCCTATAGTTAATGAGAGTTTGCCATGTGGCTTGAGAAACAGGTGTTTTAGTATTATATTAGATACGCAGTTCTGGGAATGGGTTACAAATTTAGAATCAACTCTTTAAAGAAAATGTACAATATTTAATCAGATTTGTTATTTACACCCGAAAATTTTACTATTTACACCCAAAATTCAAGTTTTTGCTTTTTTTTTTTAAAATAAACCCTACGCCTCTTGAGTCATAGGTGTGTGACTCAAGAGGCGTAGCTATTTTTTTTCTGTATACATACCGTGCCCCTCTTGAGTCACACGTCTATGACTCAGGAGGCGTAGGGTTTATTTAAAAAATAAATAAAAACTTGAATTTTGGGTGTAAATAGTAAAATTTTAGGGTGTAAAAAATAACACCCTATTTAATCTAGGTGCAAAACGATTAAATCAATCGAACTCAAATAAAATAATATGTAGAGAGGATAGATCCTTACCGTGTAATTTGTGAGCAAATCTGGAGTATCGGATTAAGAAAATCAAATGATAAATACCAAGTGATTATTCATATTTACAGACATATATATATATATGAATAATCTTTTGTTAAATACGAATAATTAGGTATTAATAATCGGTTGGGACCTACGAATAATTTCATTGCTTATACACAGGGTCGGACTTGAGGCGATGCCCAACAAGCCCTTACCTTGGGTCCAATCAGCCAAGGGGGCATATATATATATATATATATATATATATATATATATATATATATATATATATATATATATATATATATATATATATATATATATATATATATATATATATATATATATTAAAAAATCTACAACACTCAACGCTTGAAAAAAAAAGAAAGAGGGTGTGCTGAGCTGTTCGACAAAAAAAAAAAGAAATTGAACGCAGTGTTGCAACAAATCAAAGAGAATTATGGTTTTCCCTACTATTAGGTCGAGTTGGTCGACGCAAGCCGGTTTACATGATACGTTACGCTTGCCGGTTGGGTCACGTGCTCGGGGTTTACCACAAAAAAAAGGAGAGAATTTTAGTTTCACTATACATCGAAAAATAGGGCAGGAGGGTTAGGCTGGCAATTTGAAGCAAAGCTACGACCAGCGCACCCACATTGGATTGTCGGATTCGGAACCACGACAAGGTCGCTCTCTCCTCCCAGGCTCCCCTCGGCTCTCTTGTCCAGTCGGCATCTTGGTTTCTCTATTCAACCACAACGACGCACGGGCGCAACCTCCTTTATTTTCTCCCTCCAACCTCTTTTGACAATTTGACCTCTCCTTCCAAGCTCCCCTATAAGTTCTAATTACGAAATCAGGTATAATTTGTTCAATTTCATCTTAGGTTTTCAGAATTATTTGGATTTAATTTGTTAGATTTAGACTTTTGTAGTTAGGGTTTGGGAATTAGGATTGTTGGATTCGAATTTCCGTATTTAGAATTGAATTTTTTGGGTTTAGGATTTGAATTTATTTTTGGATTTATATAGGATTGAATTTGTAGGGTTTGGGAATTGAATTTGTACAATTTTGGAATTATTATCTGCGATTCTTTGTAATTGAATTTCTGTCTAACTAGTTGTATTTATAACTTGTAAGGTACATATGGAAAAACAGTTATCTAAAGCTAAGAAGATGGAATTGAAGGAGCAAAGAGATTCAGGGAGGTAATATCAAGAAGTATTTGACTGATAATTAATCAAATTGTCAATGCATTGAATGAAGAGGACACAGCTTTTGTAAGGGCTTGATGTTTGTTGTTCTGATCGTGAGGGCACAACTTTCGTAACTCATCTTTGACAAATTACAATTCAGGTCCGAGTGACCCTGCTTATAAATTATATCGTACCATAATAACTACGACTTCTTCTGAGAAGCATGATCCAACCACTCTAGTGGCGGATCCACGGGGGGCTTGGGGTGGCTGAAGTCCCCCTCGAAAAAAAGTCTGTATATATTTTTTATATGCAAGTATTTTTGTAATAAATATAAGTGAAGTCAATTAGTGAACACAATGATGCTTTGGCTCAATGGAAAGGGCACGGGAAGAATATAACTCTAAGCGCAATGGACCCAAGTTCGAGTCCCATAAACCACCTTTTGTATATGTTTTTTTTCCTTTTTTAACCGCCCTCCTTTTTTTTACACAGACCCTAACACTCAAACAACCCTCTCTTTTACACAGCAACTCAGCGAAACCTCGAGTCCTCGAGAGACCGCCGCCGCCAACTCCACCTCCAGTCGACCATGGCACGTACCGAAGCACCACCGCAACCCAGCCCCTCGGCAACGTGAGAAGCCCCGCATTCTCGTCTCCAGACTCCAGCAGTCCCGCAGAGTTGACCTCTTCATTGGCCTTCCTCTTCACTTCTTCGATTCGGACCTTCAATCTTCAAGGTTAGTTATTAGTTTTGTTCCTCTATCTTTTAATTTGATTGTTTTTAAGTTCAATTAGCTAAGATGTGAATCAATTTAGATAAGAATTTGTGGATTTGAGAATCAATTTGGGGTAAATTCGATTAGGGATTGGGATTTTGATAATAATTTCTGAGAAATTGTGATTAAAATTTGTGGTTTTGAGAAATAAATTTGTGAATTTGCGGTTTGTAGATGTGGTGTTGAAAAGTAAATTTGTTTGTGATTTGGAATTGTGGTTTGCCTCCAAATGTGTTTTTTATTGTCTTCTACTGATATTGCTCGAAATTTGTTCTTTTGCATGTTTTTTAGGGTCTTATGTTACAATACTTTGCAACATTGGCAACAAAACGACCATTGAATTTTGAGCTACTCGATTTGTTAGTGAAGCCATTGATGGAGATTAATGTAGATATAACATACTTTTCAGGGATACGTGCACGTGAAAGTATACTAAGAACCATAAAGTTTTGTTGTATATTTCTTTTAGTTCTTGTTGCTCGATCTTGCTACAAAAAAAATGATCTATTTTATTATATTGTGTGTAGAAAAGAGATGTTGGCCAACCTCCCTTAAAACATTACTCTTGTTGACATTGTGGTCAATGATATATCTGTGCTCAACGCCCCTTAAATAAAATCCTGGATCCGCCGATGTCTATATTTTTTGAGTTTACATTGTGTTAAATATGTAATCTGATTCAATCTTCTATCAATTTGTTAGTTTAAGTTCAAGTTAGTTAAGTTACTGTTCATTACAGAAGTTGTATGACAACAGTTTAAATTAGTTTTATTTTTCGTCAATCCACTACCTAGGAGATGTGTTAGTGGGTATGTATGTGGATGGCAGTTAAGTCAAGCAGTTGCTCAAGAGTATGAAGTATGTAATCATGGGTCATTCAATCAAAGAAAAAAGGTAGTTATATATCCATGTTTGTTGTTCTCTGTGCTTGTCTCTGTTCTATGTCGACAGAAGAGCAAGTTTCATCTTTAAAACTGTCACAGATTGTGTGTGAAGTAGAGTGGTTGATCCTCCATTGCTTAGTTAACACATTGAATACAATTAATATTGGCATGAAATATGTTAAAGCAAAACGGAGAGCTCTTACAATGTAATGTAGGGATAAACACAACAAACCCTGTCGACCGACTGTGGAGATCGATGGAGGGGAAAGCAATAATAATGTATTATGTATACGTGTCGCCAACAGGCCATGCAAATTGAGAAATCAGCAGCTCGTGATCCACGTGTCATTACATAAACGACCCGCTCGAAATCATTTCCTTTATTTATTCCAATAAAAATATACGGATCGGAGTATGTTCCAAACAAGATAAATTAAGTCTTCTGAAATATAATATAATATAAAGAGGCTAACATCTACCATATCTCTCTCTTTCAGCTCGAAGTAACAATCAGATCGAATACCTTCCCCTTCCCGGCCGGCCAAATTCTCATATCTCCATATCTATATATTTGATATATATATATATATATATATTATGACACGTGAGAGGGCCCCACCTCCATGGGAGGCGCTCTATCTTGTGAGCCACCACCTTGACGCCAAGACTCTAGCCACCGCTTGTTGCGCCTCCAAATCCTGGCTCAACTGCCTCTCCTCCGACCACCTCTGGCAGCCCCTCTTCTCCTCCTCCTTCCCCTCCCTCGACCCCCACCCCTCCGCCTCCCACGTCCCCTACTGCCGCCTCTACGCCATCTTCCACACCGCCTCCATACGCCGCCTCCGCCAACCTCCCAAGCCAGCCCTCTCCCTCCATAGCCTCCTCTTCATGGTCTCTATCAGCAGCTCCATGGGCCCCGCCAAGACCTTTGTCACCCCATGCAAGTCCCTCGAGGTGGACCCCAACGGCCTCTTCCGGTTCGACGTCGATTTAGACGCGATTCCTTGGACGATTGACGCGTTGGACGGGCCGACGGTGGCGTGGCACGTGGTGCTTGAGGGCTGGAAGGGGGTGTTCCAAATGATGGAGTGCCGCAGCCGGAAGGCCGGAGTTGACGGGTGGTTCTCCGAGGAGTTGCCCTCCCCAGGGTGTTGCTCGAGGGGCCGGGGCGGGGCGAGTGGCCTCGTGGGGGAGTTGAGGCTCAGGGTTCGGTTTGTAGATCGAGGTGGCTCAAAGGCGGTGGTCGACAAGGTCAGCGTCGGCGTATTAAGCATTTATAGTTGGAGATATGCAAGGGTCGATGATGCTCTGTCCTACTTGCAACACTTCCTGTGTTAATTACGCATGCATGAATCACATCCTAATCCTAATCCTATCTACCTACGATATATGTATATATAGGATACGATGGTTTTTATTTCGGTTTATAATTAAGTATTACCTTTTTTTTTTACATCATATCATGATGAGGTCGAGATCAATTAACGAAACGAGTATGCAATTTTAGTACGTAGGTGTATCACGTGATGGTGTACTCGAAGAAGAGAAGATGGAGCGAAACGAGTTTGCAATTGTCCTACATCACACCCAAGCCCTATTGCGCTACACGAGGTTGGTTCCAAATAAATTAGAACTATATAATTTTGGATTAAATTAATATACAAAATTATATTAATAAATAATGTTATTTTAAGATAAAATGTCATCGATTTATGATTGATTATTAATTTTTTCGCGCATAAAAAGAATAAATATAAATGAAATATCCGAAAAATAATTAACTAAATAAGTATAGAAAACGCAATATAATAAAGTTATGATTGTTATTTGAGCTAAGTAGGTAGAGCTTGACTCAAGTTTTGCTTAATAAAAGGTCGGCTAGAGCATCATTTATAAAAGAATAATTCAAAAGCACGAATTTTGTGAAATTTACAAATTTTCTTTTAAGTTATTATTGAAATTGCATAAGACTTGGAAAAAAAACTTAGCTCGTGGTTTGGGTGAGCCTGTCTAATAGCTTGTCGTCTGGCTTACCGGTTTGCATCCTTTGCCGGCTAGAGCTTGGACCTATGGGGATTAGTCGACAACCTCGAAATCCCCACATTACTAAAAAAAAAAAAAGTTCACTTTTTCCAATGACTTTGTTTGCATTCAGTGTATTAATAATTAATACATGATTAACTAAATTTTATTTTTCTAATTTGTTAAGAGATTTGTAATAATAATCCTCTTCTTGTAAAATAAATTAAAGGAATGATACTTTCGTCTATTTCCTAATAACTTAGTTTTCCCTCTAGTGGAGTATGATGTTAATAGATTTTTTAAGATTAATTCCAAATTTTAGGGTGTGTTTGGGACGAGGTGGGAAGGGTGGGTGATTTTTTTTTCGGGATTTAGAGCTGCGAGTTTGGGACGGAGTGGTGAAGGTGGGGTGGCGGGGGTGTATAGGAGAACACCTGATTCTCCCATCTTGAAAATGGGGGTGGGAAAATTTTGGCACCCTAAATTCCGTCCTTACCCTTTCAACTTTGCCCCTAATCTTTGCTGTTGATTCATACCCATTGGATTGTTACAACCACTACGGATTCAGCCCTATGTTCGAGTCCAATTTGGCGGAGGCCGGGCTAAACAGACTGAGGTCTTCGTCGCCGCCGAAGTTCAAGTACGTTCCTGAGGGACGCCGAGGAGAAGCTCTACAAGAAGCTTCTGGCGGAAACCGAGAAGATGGGTAAAGGTGGGAGCTTGGATGATGCAAATGGCGGCAGAGTTGGGTGGAGGAAGGAGATTACAGAGATGGGGCTGGTCGCTGGGTCGTCGAAATCTATTTGCAGAGGTTGAGGAATGCGAGAAGAAAGGTGTCCTCCACATCCCTTGCCACGTCCCCGTCTTCGAGTCCGTCCTCCGCGCTCTCCGCCCCGACGGCCCCGCCCTCACATCCCACGTCCTCCACCTCATCGAACAGCTTTGCAATGGAAGATCACCCCATATACAATTATCAGCAAAAACATGGTCCAATTTTCAATTTCATTTACTTTTTCATTTTAGTTAAGATTCAAATTTCCTTGAATGAGTTCATGGCCACTGTTGTAATTTTTCATTGATGGGTGAATTATCGGGAGGAGAAGACAAGGTATAGGGTTGTGAATGAAGGAAGAGTAGTTAAACAAAGCACATATGTACTTTATTTCATAAAAAAACCTATCTTCATCCAACCAAAACACAGAAGATTATTTTTTAAAAACGGTTTTTCTATCCTATACCCTAAGGGCATAGGATAAGACCCTAAATTGGGAAAGATTCCCTACCAAAAAGGCAAGCGACCCTAGGAATCTAATTAAAAGAAAAGCTAAATCAATTAAATTTTAAAAAATATTTTCCAATTTAGGGTCTTATCCTATGTCATTGGGGCATAGAATAGAAAAATCGTTTTAAAAATAATCTCTATCCACTCCACTTCAAAAAGTATCTTCATCTCCTCCCTTCCCAAAAAAGTATCTCCACCTCCTAAAAAAATTCTTTTCACAAACACGCCCTTAGTTCAAAACCTAAACATACCAAATTTATTGTAAATATTGTGATAAATGTAGATTATGAAATTTGATGAGAAATTAAGGTGTTATGATTTGAATAAAAAATCATGATTTAATTTAGTTAAGTTTATATACTTTGAATGGAACATATTCCAATTCTCTCTCTATATATAAGGCATTTAGTTTTATTTAAAAAAAATAGTCCTAACCGTAAATTAATGATTCATGTGAAAATCCTATGCTACCATCCTTCCATTAATTTTAAAATATTAATTATCTATTGTGCAATATTAAAGTTTGTCTTGGATTTTAATAAACACAATATAATAGTAATTTTAAAATTAGTATAAACAAATGAGCTTAAATTCATAACACCTTGATAATGATATTTTTAATTAAAAAAATCATCTCAAAATCAAAAGATTTTCATAATGATATATTTTTGCTTCGATTAAGATATGAGTTTAAAATTTATACTACTCCCTCCGTTCGGCAAAATATGCCGTTTACTATTCACGCACGCTTTTTTAGAATGATAAAAACTATATAAAATAATTATTTTTTTATAAATTTTTTTAACAAGTTTGTACTTATTAATAATAACTACAAAATTGTTAAAAAATATTAAAAAACTAGTTATTTTATATAGTTTTTATCCCCTAAAAAAGCTTGCGTGAATAGTAAAGTGACATGTTTTGCTGAACGGAGGGAGTATTGTTCAAATGATAAAAACTACAAAAAATTCGCTAGGTATCTCTGAGGTATTGCCTTTTTTTTGCGCGGTGTACAAAAGATTCTCTAATTTCGTCTGGTACTCTTGAGTTATGTATAAAATTCGTTGCGTGCCCCTGCTCAACTAATAGTCATTAGTCATTACCCACTTCTCTTTATTATTTCTGAATTCGTGTAAGAGAAATGAAGAAACGAGAGGAGAGGCCAACAAGAGGAGAACTAAAGGAATCGATGGCAACCAGGAGAGCCCACACAAGGTCGAATTTGAGGTTTTAATTTGTTTACAATTTGTGTTCGTTATCACCGAATTTGGGGTTTAAAAGTTCGAATTTGGAACTTTACATTGTTGGTTTTTCTGATGTGAGATTAAAAAAACCTTTATTACTTCATGGTTGCCTTGATCATCTCTCAACTTCCTTTGGTTGCAGATGCATCCAAGCATCGTTGTTAAGGGTTTGGTTATTGTATTTGAATTCAAACCGTCTGTTTTTTTGGCAAGATCAATGAACAACAATTGGTTTTGTGTAAAACAAAATAGATTAAATAGAATTTACAAGATAGATTAACCTTTTGGTATTATTGCCAACTAAAAGATAAATATATACCAAAAACCGAGTGATGCAGTGCAAATATCGATGACTCCTGGTGACATTAGGACAACATATCACTGAGGTAGCCCCCAATTGAGTGAAAAATAATAATCAAACGCCTAAATCCTCCAACTTTTTATGCTTAACAATTGTATGCAAAGTTGCAAATCTTACATGGAATAAAATGTACTAGATCCTTGGTGTATGGTTGTTAAATGCCTAACTATTTCAGAGTATCATATTAAAGCTTGCAATTTTATTTTAGGGTTGCTATTTTCACCCATAATTTTTACTATCTACACTTCAAAATTAAAGTTTTTTTTTTAAATAAACCTTACGTCTCTTGAGTCACAGGGTGTGTATGGACAACCAAAAAAGCTGTTAAAAATTAATTATTTGTGAGTGTTTATTTTTTAAACATCTTTTTTGGTTGTTTGGATGACCAAAATAAACAAAAACGTGTTAAAAATTGTGTTAAAAAATAAGCTACAAAATGGAGGTTATTTGGGTGTTTATTCTCCTTTTTATCTTATTTGGTTTGAAAGTACCACAATACCCCTAATAACAACTAAATAAACTCCACTTTTTACAAATAAACTGTTTTTCTCCCCATACGGATATTATCTTATTGTTTAAATTTTTAACTACTTTTACCAATAATTTATAAATTTTAACTGTTTATAATTTTAGTCAGTTTATTAATCCCGTCCCATACGAACCCTGTACAGTGACTCAACAATGGAGGTTTACCTTACGTCTCTGGAGTCATAGTGACTCAACAATGGAGGTTTACCTTACTCCTCTTGAGTCACATTGACTCAACAATAGAGGTTTCCGATTTTGGTTTTAGAGTTTTTCTATAGAGAGAGAGAGGTTTCTTGAATTGTTTTTTCTGTTTCATTCAATTAGTGAGTGTCATACAAGCTCAGTTGAAGCTATTTATACACTTGCTTGCTTACAGGAAGTGACTCAACTACCCTCGTCCTTCCTACCGAGCTCATCACTCACTATGCTCAACAATTCTACTCCAATCGTGATTGGGCCGATCGGCCCACATGTTAGAGCTTCACATGATAAACCCAATCAATGTTGACGGCGCCTATAAAACAAAGCCCTTTGCTATTAGAGCACAGTACTCTGATTCATCTTCAAAAACCGAAAGAGAGATGGCGCCAACGCGAAGGAAGAACCCCGCCCAGCCCTCTAGCTATCCGATTGGTGATTCCTCTTCCACACCTCTAAACATTTCTCAAATCTTTCTCCATTTTCAAATTGACTCTACTTCGACCCCTTCTGATCTTGTGATTTCTGTTTTTGATTTTATCTTGTGGTCAGGAAATTGCCAAATAATCGTTGAAGGTGCCGCTAAGAGTTTTACCTGCGATTTCAAACCAGATTGCTTGCAGATTCACGCATCCAAGAGCACCAGAATTCAAGTATCAGGTTTGGATCTGAATTCGAATCGTTTTTTCCCCTAGGTACAAGTTTTAGTTTAGCTGTAGGTTGACCGTGAATTGAATCCTTCGCTTGTCTCAGTTCAAAGGTGTACGGAGGCTAAAGAAGAGGAGAACTCGTCACTGTTGGACTGTCAATTTGAGCTCTTAAACCCGAAAGATGTTGATAGTCGTATTAAACCCTTGATCCTGGTATGTCTCCAGAACCAGTTGAATTAGGGATAGTCCTCCTTGCATTTAAACCCTCAACACATGTAACACCTCAATACCTCATGTGTATTATTGGTTGAAGAAATCTACATAAATTTCTATCATTAACATACTTAAATTGAACAGGGCACTCTTAAACATAATTTGCAAAAATAAATTTTACTGTGTGGCTACGTGCTCAGTTGCTCACGCATTCATTATTTTCTCCCCCTTCCTCTTTTTGCAGGAAGTTTTGGCCGTTTACACAAAAGAGCTTCCTCAAATGATTTATGCTGCAAATACGGGGAAAAAATCAACATTTCTTGAGAGATGTGTTTCCACTGGGTATGCTCGTTTTCTTACTCTAAAATTAATCTTTCAATACCAGACAGTCTCCACGTTATATTGGCATGTCATCTTTATGTACTATGTATTGTCTATCAAGCAGAAATCCCATGGCAGACCCATATTATGACGTGCAAATGATACCATGATCCTTTTCATGACTACTCATACTTGAAAATTGAATCCATGTTTTCCCTTTGGTTATAGGTCTATCGACTTCATTTTTGTTTTTCTCTTTATGTTATAGCACATTCTGGAGTCTCTACTAATTAATACAAATCTCAAAGGTTGCTCTTATCTTCATATAACTGTCTTGGCTTACTTCAGGAAGTATTGCACTTTGCTTTTGAGATCAAACAACAAGCAAGGTTCAGGAGAGGTAAACTTATATTTTATTTTGGTTCTGTTGCCTTCATTAATGATTTGCCATTGTATTCAAGAGTTCTGTGTACATTTTAGAAGGTTCAGTAACTTGCTTTTCGGCCCTACAAGCCTATCTACATATTTCCATATTATGTGCAATTAAGTTATGATACTTGGTACCAACAAAAACAAATCAATACATAGGTTACTTTGCTGGTTGGTTGGATGACAAACATACTGTTTTCTTCTTCCTGCTTCCCTTGGAGTTTGTATGGAGGCTTAGTTTCCTCTTTTTGACATATTTCATATGGTATATTTCTTTTATTTTAGTTATTCAAGAATGGAATTAGTTTTATTTATGTTCCTCTTTTCTTTGCAGGTTATAGCAGCTATTAGTTATCAAATAATTCCTGTTGATACCCAGTATGCTGAAATTCCCCTAGCTGCTGTTCTCTCAATCTATCAGCTGAAGGTTTTTTTTTTTAATCTTTCACGGGTTTTTCTGCATTTCTTGATCATTGACTTGTTAATGCATCACTTTTCATTGCAGTAAAACTTACTTGTAGAAGCTAAAATCTAAATTCCGAACTTCCAATTCATTTAGGATGCCTAGCTCATCGGCTTCCACTTTCCTTTCACATTAGGGAATTGGTAGAATCTTGTACATGGAATTGAGAAAGAGACTTCAGGCTGTTGGCGTAAAGACAATTTTGTGTTGGGGAGACCAAGAATCTGAAGGATTTTGGCAAAAGCAGGTATTCTCATCTCTTTGCATGACACTATTGTGTATTGCTGGGATCTTAGATATCATTGTCGAAATGAATATGTGATAATTTCTTCAGTAAAATTATATAGAAACTAAGCACCCCTCTATTTTGTATCAAAATATATGATTTAGTAGCTAAGTTGTCGTTTTCTGTTACAGCTGCATGGTGAGTCATTGGCTTTATGGGCCATTTGTTGATCTGTCATTCTCTCAGATGAATTCAATTTGTCATTCTGGGGTGTCTTCATTTTTATATGGGTGCAGGGTTTTACATCGGTTGCTGAGGTGAACAGTAAAGGCAAGGCTCACAAGCTTCCTCTCAAGGCTGGCATACGTCGAGCGATATGCTTTCCTGGTGGTTCAGTTCTGATGATGTCTCATCTCGGCAGGAATCATGAAGATCCAGCTAATTCCCTAAAGCTGAATGTTCTACTTAACTCACATGAGAAATTAATCCCATCAGCTGATTTGGACCAAAATCTAGTTGATCCTGATGAGAATAATGTTGTGACTGTGACGTCCAAGGACCAAATATATCGAGGAGAATTGCATCTGCAACCTGAAATTCACTGTGAGCAGTTGAGAACCAGTAATCACGATACAGAGAGCTTTGAGAGGGAGCAAATGGAACGAGTGCAAAGAGAACAAATTTGTAAGACAAGTTTAATTTTTAATGCATGCTGTTCCTATCACTGATTAATTATCCGCTTACACTTAATCATTTCTCAAGTTAAGATATTCAAATGCAATTATATACGGTTGAAAGGCACAACATGATGCACATTTGAGAACGTTGCAACATAAAGGAATACAATTGAAAATGTTTTGCCACTTGATGCATTGACTCGGTTTCATATCTTTAATCAATTTAAATGTCAAATCAAGTTAGTTCTTAGCCTTCTCTTAAAACTGTTTCCATATAAATCAACAGAAGAGGATTTTTCTGTTTTGTTTAGCTGGGTTTCACATCTATATGATTAACAGGTTGTCTTCAAGCTGACTCAATGAATAATGCTAAACTGTCTGTGGAGAAAGGGACAGAAATGGTCATTGAACTTGGTTCAGCTGAAGCAAAACAAAAGGCAAAGAGGACTGTTTGGGACAGGGACTGGGACACATCCTTATCTTCACTCAGATCAAAAAGAGTAAAGGCTAGCTCAGAAAGGGAAACAAGATATGATTCTTGTCATGATGGTAGTAGTTTGGGCTCTATACGAACTAGGTTTATCTCAGAAGTTGATATTACCTGTCCTTTGATGCCTGATTATTTGCCAAAGAATTTGAAACAAGCTTCTTTGGGGATGGATTCTCAGACAAAGAGAAAACCGACTATCATGCTAATGGACATTGCTGATGGTACAAAAAAGACTCATTTGACTAAGGTATGCCTCTTTTCTTCACCATCAAATTCATTCTGGAGCTGTGAAGTACGATCAGTTTTTGTGTTTTTGTGTTTTTATTTTATCTTGACTGTAATTTATACCTTTCAGGCTGAAACTACTGGTGGAGTTCATTTAGTATCCTAGAATCTTGCAACAATTCCTGTTTTCTGGTGAAAAAAAGATAATGATCATTGTTTATGAACATCTTCAACATTATAAAATATACGATATACGAGTTCAATCATATGGGGGAAGGATGAGAGATTTCTGTTATTATTGTTTCTATTATGTTCCTCCTGGTCTTAGGCCTACCACTTATTTCCTGTTATTACTAGCTTTATTCTCATATAACAAAATGTACCAAATGATGCTCTGGATTTATAGTAGTTGATTTTCCAACTATAAATGCTTCTTCTTCTTGGTGAAGGTAATTGAAGAGCTTGGTGGTGATGTTTCTCCTGATGGAGGTTTAAGCACACATGTTCTTACCAGAAAAGTTAGGAGAACATTGAACTTCTGCACTGCCCTATGCTCAGGGTTAGTCTTTTTCCAATTGGTGAAGTACTAGATTTTTCTGTTGCTCAGGGTTAAGTCATGATTTATTGTGTCACAGAGCATGGATACTCTCACCAAATTGGTTGAAAGCTAGTTTCCGAGAAGGTAGATTTGCAGGTATGTAGTGGACCTTTGCAGGTTATGTTTTTGTTGTCATAACTAATGTTAATTCTGACATTGTTATATTGATTTTAAATTCAGATGTAATGCCCTTCATTCTTGAGGATGAAGAGTACAGAAGAAAGTTCAAGATTGATTT
Source organism: Persicaria maculosa (assembly GCA_963922045.1). NCBI lineage: Eukaryota > Viridiplantae > Streptophyta > Magnoliopsida > Caryophyllales > Polygonaceae > Persicaria > Persicaria maculosa. Next base: position 73,437 of record OY998267.1, read on the forward strand.
AAAAGAAGCTGTTCTTAGAGCCAGGGAAAGGCCTGGGAACTTACTGAAAGGTTATCAAATATGTCTGACAATTCATGTTCAACCTCCTGTTGAGACACTATCAGCCATGATCAGATCAGCCGGTGGTAAAGTAAGTTCTTTGGCTCCTTCAAAAACCAGAATTCAATTGGTAATAGTTATTGTAAAGTCCGATGTAAATGAAAGTTTTTACAGTTTGGTCTTATGATCTTGGGTCAAGGCTTCATGGAAGTCATTTCATTTGTATCTAATAGTTGCCATAACTAATGATCTCACATATTCAGGTTGTTCATGCGCTAGAGGACATAGATGACAATTCAGAAGCTATCTTTGTGGCATGTGAAGAGGACATGGAAGAGGCATTGTTGGCTGTAAGAAGGGGCATAAAAACTTTTAGTAGTGATTGGTTTATGAGCTGCATAATGAAGCAAGAACTTGACTTGGATGCTCCCCAGTTTGCAGAATCCCTCTAAGGCTACAGAGTGGGATGTGACACGAACAGGTTGATTCTCCTTGTGGGTGTTGAGACTTCAGAATAAGGAAGACACCAAATGGCTTATGTTATTACTGGCAGGCAAATTTTGATGTTATTTTTCATGCGTATATACTGCCAATTGTTTTAGATGTAATTATTGACTAGTCGTCTAGTACTATTTTAATTATATGTGGCTGGAGGTTTTTTTTCTTGGATACTCAGTTGCGTAGCTCAGCTAAACTTTTATAGTTCACAATGCTCGTAAGCTATTACCATTAGTACTAAATACATTTTGCTATGTTATCAACTCATTAGGCATTAGTACCAAATGGTGTTTGATTTCTGAATGTGCTCTGATTTATTCAACTTGCTATTATGAATGCAAAGTTTATTGAAACAGGGCACTGACGAATGTGCAGTATACCATTTGCTTTGTGCCTATGGTTAAAAAGTGTATTTTATTTTTATAGAAGGGGAGTCTGAACTATCAGATAGTGTTATGCTTCTTGTTTTCAAGGTAATGCAATTATTTATGCATCTTTCTCATGCTTCTGCCTGAGTTAAGGATATACTGCACATCCCTACATGGTTTACTTACACAAACTGACATTGTGGGTAAATTTACGATTGTCAACGGGGTTTGTTGGCTTTTGATTTCTGTTGCAGTGGCTGGCTGCTTACTGTTTGGTACAACCCTACAAATGAAGATGAGGGTTATGGATTTGCAGGTACGTAATTCAGCTAGTCGTTTAGATGTGAAAGAACTTGGTTGTGAAATGTTCATATATATATATATATATTTGCATCTTCCTGCTTCAATTTTTTTTTTTTGAAATCACAAGAGTCTTGAAATAGAATGAGGACCTGTTTAGGCTTATAAGCTTATTCATGCGAAATGTGGGACAAAAGATATGGATGATAACTTTAAGACTAAAAGATAAACTTCATACAGATGTAAATATGCACTGCAAAATGGAGAAAAATTTAGGGTAGAGTAGCAAAAAGGCCGTCAATTTAACACAGATACATGTAAATATGTAATCACGAGCAGCACTTCAACTGAACTTAATTAGTATTCCACACCTGTTTTGTCATCTCATTTCCTCTACAAAACTGCACTCTTTATTCTTCCATCAAACTTAACAATGACCATTGTATGATTTGTATCCATCCAAGCACTTCTTATATATCCACCCAGCAGTACCTAGTGTTCCTGCATTATCACCGACACCATCCTTCCTCCTCCAATAGTTGCTTTGTGGAGCTGGAGGTTGAACCAATTTAATTGTTTGATTTCAGCACTCCATCCCTTCCCCATCCATTGCTGTTATTCCACTTCCTCCCTCTTCCTCCATAGTTGTTATTACTGTACTTGCTTGACTCTACCCAGCTTTTGCTACCTTGCCAAGGTTCCAAGCTGTTAATCCAAGTTGTTAGGTTATTGATTAATCGTATAACTTAAATATAATAATAGACCTTTTTGAATATTTAACAAAGTTTAATTATTGAACTAAAATTTTTAACTTTATAAATAGAAATTATGATTTCTAATCATATTATAAAGAAAATAGTAATTTACATAATGTTTTAAAAAATTATAAACATTTTCAAACATAAATTAAGATATAAATTCTAGTCTATATTAATTCATTATTATTTTTAAAAATAAATAAAATGATCCCTAAAATATAATCAAACCCTTAAATTCAATATTTGAATATATTTATAATCAGTTTTAAATATTACAGTAAAATATAGTATATTTAATGATAAATTAAAGAAAATAGATGAATGAGTGGTGTGTTGTTAATAAAGACTATTTAAAGGGTGGTTTTATGTAATTTTGAATTGAAAAAATTTGGTTAAATATCCATTTAGAGAATCTAATTAGGTAAATGTCCATTTTTATTTAGCAATTAAAAAAGTGTTCATAATATTTTCATAATACCCACAATACCCTCCTTATATTTTAACCATTTCCCTCCCATCCATGAGGTTCATAAACCTTCAATTACAGTTCAAGAATTCCTTCCTACACACGCCTACACCAATGATAGCACCTTTTCAAACCACTCTGACAAGCGCCTCACTCTCACCATGCCTAACCGCCTCTAAACCTCGGTAATAGTTGTTCTCCAATCTTGACCGGATCACATCCAATGATAATGGCAATGGAAACCAATTAATGTTATATTTACATAGTACTGTACATTATTAGTTAATTAATTGTACTCTTTCTAGACCAATTACTGTTCCCGTCAAATATATACAGATAAAATTCACAAATTTTCCAACTACACCTCAGTTTTAAACATTAAATTCAATATATTGTTCCAATTTTAAACATTAACTTCCCTGTTACTAGTTTCATTAAGTATTTCAGTGATTTTTTTTAGAGAGATGTTGCGAGAAAACCATTGGATTCGGATTTGAGTTGTCATTCGTAGTCTTAGATGAGTTTGATTCGATTATGTTGTTACTTATAAGCCATTGTTAAGAATGCTCAAATGTTTTTTATTCATTTAAAGTGTTATTGTGCATAGAGGATTCACATTAAATCCTTGTTTAACAGCTAGCTTGTTTAGGCCATTAGGAAATTTTGTTGCCCTATATATATAGGGTGTGGTTCGGGTGTGTACACCCCTTAGGGTGTGCACTATACACAAATATTATTCGGTAAAATGTGAAACATTATTCGGTGAAATTTGAAACATTATTCGGTGAAATGTGAAACATTCTACCGAATACTGTTATGTTTTTTTTTCCGTTCAGTTCAGATGAAAACGTCCCAGTTCCACTGAATAATTTGTAACATTCTACCGAATAATGTTTAGTTTTTTTATTCATCCATTTCAAATAAAAGAAACCTCAATTCCCTAAACAATACTTACAATTTATACGAAATGTTTCAAATTTCACCAAATAATGTTTCACATTCCCCTAAACAATACTCACATTTCATCGAATAATACTTCAAATTTTACCGAATAATATTTCACATTTCACAGAATAATATTTGTGCACAGTGCACACCCTAAGGCTTGTGCACAAATGATCCATACACTATATATATATGTGTGTGTGGGTGTGTGTGTGTGTTAATAGTAGATGGGTGTAGGTATATGCAGGATGCCTCGTTACATGGTTTCAGTTTGGTGACAAAAGTGAATATTAGGTGACAAATGATATTAGCACTTATACACACATTTTAGTTTGGTGACAGTGTTTTGTAATTGGTAACACTATTTTGGTGACAATTTCATACGAGAGAAACTAGTCCAACTTTTAAAATTTTATTTGGTGACAATATTTTGATGATATAAAATGTGGTGATGACATTTATTGTTATATTGAAATATTTTGTGAGCGTTAATGGTTCAACGTTTTAAAATATGGGTTGATAATTAACAATGTCTTGGTTCTATATTATTTTGGTGACAGTTTTTTAAGGTTATAATATCGCGGTGACAATATATTGCCAACAACGGGAGCCTCATTTTGTTCAATTTGTGGTTTTGTTCAATTTGTGGAATTGCAGGCCCATTGTGGTTAGAGAAATTGTAGGAAAACAAGGTTATCATTGCTTGTTTAAATTAGAAATTTATGTAGCTAAAGCCTACGGAATCTTCTATGACAGCTTGAATCTAGATCAGTTTTTGTTGAATGATTGAGTGTGAAGTTTCATTTTGGTGACAATATTTTGTTATTGGTGACAATAGATTATTGTTTGCTTAGTTTTTAGTCACTCTAGGGTATAATGTTTTATCATTGGTGATAATAGATTACTATCTTGGTGATATTTAGTATGGAGATGACAGTTTATTTGTGATTACATGGTTTTGGTGACAAATATTTATTGAAATAATATTTTGATGACGATAGGTTGTTGACACTATTTTATTGTTGGAGACAACAGATTACTAAAGTAGGTTGGTGACAATAGGGGTGGTGATAATGTTCTCTGAGTGTTCTAAAAAGCGCTAGGCGGATCCTAGGCGGTGAGAGGCCGCGTAGCGCCTAGGCGGTGCCCAGGCGGTCAAGGCGAACGCCTAGGCGTGCGTAGGCGGTCATTTAGCTCTATGCGGAGGGGGGTCGCCTAGCGCCTAGGCAATACCCAGGCGGCGCCTAGGCGAGATTTTTAGAACAGTGCTGTTTATGGATAATAGATTGGTGACAATGTTTTTTAGTTGGTGACAATTGGTTTGTGATAATGTTTAGTGCTAGTGTTTACTTGTTGATGAAAATAATTTGATGGCAGTGTTTCGTAGTTGTTGACAATAGGTTGGTGACAAAATTTTGTAGTTGGTGATAGTATGTCGTTAGTAAAAATTGGTGGTGACAATATTTTATAGTAGGTGACAAAAAGTTGGTGACAATGTTCTATATATAGTTGATAACAATGTTCTATAATTGGTGACAATAGGTTGGTGACAGTGTTCACTAGTACTAGAAAAAAATCTGTTCAATGTCACTAGAAAAAAAATGTCACCAAAAAAGTCAACTGTCACCAAAATAATTATCACAAATAATTGTCACCGGAAAAATATCCACAATTGTCACCAAAAAACTGTCACCAAATGCAGTGACCGAAATGGTCAATATTGACTAGTCAATGTTAAAATTAAAAATAGTCAAATGGGGAAGGGGGAAGGGTTAGAGATGAGGAAGGAGGGGTATTTTTTGGAAAAAATGGACATTTACTTAATTATGTAAAAAAATGGACATTTACTTAATTTTCAAATCTAAAATGGATATTTACCAAATTTAACCTTTTGAATTTCGGTAAATTTCCCTAATCTGAAATATATTTTGACATGCATTATCGGTTATCACTAACAGATGCCTTCGAAGATAAAGATAATGCCTTTCAAGTGGTTCATCTTCATTTCTCCTCTTCTTCTTCAACTGATGCAGGTGCTGGCATCGGTGCGCTCGGAGGATCACCATGACGCCGGCCGGAGCACCGTCGAGCTGAGGACGCCGGCGGATAAGCACCCCCGGGTGTCTCCAGGGTCGCCGTTCAAGGTCGCGGTGTTCGCTGACTTGCATTTTGGGGAGAACGCGTGGACCGATTGGGGGCCCAAGCAGGACGTTAAATCTCTCAGGGTTATGTCCAACGTGCTCGACGCTGAAACTCCAGGTTTGCTACCTAATCGCTAATCTTATATATCTTCTCCGTGCCTGATTTCGATTCTCAGATGTTGCTACCTGTAGAAATAGAAAGAATGTGACTTTTACTGGTTATTGGACATATGTTAGGGATTTTTATTTTCCTGAACCCTATGATTTGGCACTGACACCAGGAATAGAAATGCAGGAAAACCAGTTTCTTTTAATAAGACTAGAATTTTGCTACTTGAGATCGAAGGTTTGGAATTTCAGACTGCTTGGTTAAAGCATTGGCCAGTTGATTGATGGCATTATAGCTGAATAGTGAATACCGTGGTGCTTCTCAATTCTATATGCCGTCTAGACGATAAAATTGTTTCAGGAACGAGTAAATCATAATGATTTTTGTTTACAATTAATACGCTTGAGTGAATCGCTGTACGGAACAAGGTTTCCTAAATATTTCATCTAACAAAGCAGGATATGTATCTCAGGATTATCAGGCTACGCTTCTGTTCAGTTAGTCAACTATAGAGTATTATCTTTACACAAAAATGGACTGCAGATTTTGTGGTCTATCTTGGAGATCTGATCACTGCCAATAACATACCAATCACAAATGCAAGCATGTATTGGGGCCTAGCAACCTCTCCAGCCAAAGAAAGGGGCATACCATTGGCGACTATATTTGGGAACCATGATGATGCGCAGTTTGTTTGGCCAATGGAATGGTTTTCAGCAAGTGGGATTCCTCCAGTTAATTTCTCATCTGCAAGTTCATTGTTCGGAGGTCCATGCATGCCCCTTTTTACTACATTTCTTACCGAAAATCTGTGCATCCATGAGACAAGTAAATCTGCAACCGATCCTTTTGATTTGTGTTTCGTTATTTGTGGCTTCATATAGGCACAACACGCTTGGAGTTGATGAAACATGAGATTGGAAGTAACACACAATCTGTGTCTCAGCCTGGTCCCGTGAATCTGTGGCCAAGTGTGTCTAACTATGTTCATGAAATCTGTTCATCCGATGATCCACAATCACCTGTTGCATTTTTCTACTTTCTGGATTCCGGAGGGGGTTCCTATCCAGAAGTCATTTCCAGGGCACAAGCAGACTGGTTTCAGAGAAAATCTCAAGAGATCAACCCAAATTCAAGGTACAAGAAGATCGATCACAAAATAATCTCGTTCTTCCGTTTATAGTTCATTAGTCCTATACATTTTTCTGAGATGCTAACTGGAACACTGACATGACATTATTACGGATAGTGTGCCTGAGATAATCTTCTGGCATATACCTAGTAAAGCCTATACGGTGGTTGCTCCGAGGGATTTTATACTCGAGCCTTGTGTGGGGTCAATGAACAATGAGAAAGTTGCCTCACAGGAAGGGGAGTTTGGGATCATGAAGATTTTGAAAAAGAGGCTTTCTGTCAAGGTAATAAAAAAACGCAACTAAATCAAGAATTGCGTGCTTTTTTTTTTTTTCGAATTCAGTGAAGGGAAGGGTCACAAGTTCGATCTGTTTCTGCACTTGGTGACAGGCGGTGATTGTGGGTCACAACCATGGATTAGACTGGTGCTGCCCATATAAGAAACGAATCAAACTATGGCTATGCTTTGCTAGACACACTGGATATGGGGGCTATGGAAGCTGGGCTAGAGGTGCTAGAATACTGGAGATCTCTCAACAACCATTCTCCATCAAGTCCTGGATTAGGATGGAAGACGATTCTGTACATAGTGAAATTGTCCTCAGTCACTGAATCAAATGCTCCAGGTTCTTTTTGCCGTCTTATATCTTAAATAAAAATGTTGACAATTCAGAAAAAGAATTCTGGACACAAAGGTTGAATTTGATATTGTTGTAGATAGTAATTGCTTTTGTAATTTCATGATCGAGTTCTTTTAACAGCCTCATATATATATATAAGTAGATTTTGATACTCTGTAATACCTTATTATTATACAAAAGTATTATACTCGGTAGCAGTTAGCATCCCCTTGGAGTTCGTTTATCATTTTTGTATTATGATCTCATTTGCAAGAAGAATAAATGGTCCTCTTGATTTGACTCTTTAAGAGTCAATTAAGAGTGGGATGCATATATATATTGCCCTGCTGATCCAATTCCAAGGTATCACTTACTGACCCAATTATTTGGATTAAGCTCATCCAATCCAAGTGGGTGGGTGCCCAAGGCTTTTTTAAAATGCAAGTGGTGCTCCTCTCCTCTCCTCTCCTCTACTCTAAGTTAGGATTTGTCCATATACTAGTTTAATCAGTGTGTATTTTGGATACTTTTGTTGATCATAGAAGATGAAGAATGATAGGGAGAGAGAGAGATAGAGAGAAACAGAGAGAGAGATATGAACCAAATTGATTGATTACATTCTTCAGAATGAGTTTAAAAATGAGTGTTCAATCCTATTTATACAGCACACTTAACAACCTGCTAACTAATAAGTTTATATACAGTATTAACAACTTTTCTACTGTTTTACCCTAAATAAATTGTAACAATATATGGGGCGCGTTATTTTGCGAATTCTATATCTTCGACGAGCATGGAGTGTTATTTTAATTAGTTATCACCTGGTTTCGAGGTTTAGGCCGGGCCAATGTAATTACGTAGTTGGAATTGGAAGGCTTTTGTCTGATCGAAGACTTTAATTAATTTCTAGTATTGATCGCTTAAACAACTTCATATCTTCATCTTATTTATATATTGAATTCGAGCTGCTAGATGTAGAGTTTGATGAAAGAATAGAATGAAGGCAAAATTTTCACTTAGAAAAATCTTTAAGACTCAGCTGGTAGTTATGGTTGCTTGTGTTTCATCTTGATGAATCGATGTTTACAACAGCGTACAATACATTACATTAGTGTGCCTATATGTTGAATACTGCTAGTGCTGGCATGGGTTACAGTCAGTTTGTTCTTCCTGTACGTAAATGTAATCCTGTACGTAGGTTGTAGCTAAAGCAACAAAAAAGGCAATTTATTAATTTGTTGATTTGGAAGGCCAAGATTTTTGGAAATATCATTATTATGTAAAAGTAGGTAGAGTTTAAGAAAAAAAACAATGAGCAACCAAAAAAAAAAAAAAAGAGAGATGGAAATGGGGGTTTACAGTTAGAGTAGTAGAGTAGGAAAAGTAAAAGGCATTGGCTGATGGACGAAAATGAACACCAAAATGGAGGAAGCTAGGATAGACTTTAGAGGCAGTACTTAGGTAAATGGAGAAAGTTGTCAAGTGGGGGAACAATTAACAACAAGTAGAGAGTAGAGAAGAACCAATCCTGTTCCTATTCCTAATAAATAGATATAGGTAAGTAGTCAAGTAGTGATGTATGGAGCCATTATATTATAACTTATAAGTGCGGTGGTGGTGGTGGTTGTCATATTCATATATTGAGCGCGGATAATGTTCCAGTTCCAGTTCCAGTTCCAGTTCCAATTCCAATTCCAATAAATAAATAAATAAAAGTAGGTAGTAGAAGGCATGTTTGCAATTGCAAGCTGCAGCTAGCTGGATTGCAAGCTTTAATTAGGTAGTAAGGTAAGATGTCACAACTGCAAAACAATTCAAGTGTGTTTTGATGTGACGATCTCATCTCAGTTGAACCGTTTTCTGTTATTTCCACGTGGCGGATGTCAGTTGTATGGGCTAAAATGTCCCCCCCACCTCCATCCCCATGGCTGGCTAGAATAGAACAATTAAGTTCCACTCCACTCCACGCACATAAGTGATGAGGAGATCGAGGGGGACTTCCAATTAATCCTTTCCTGGGGCCCTTTGCTTTGCTTTGGTTTGTGTTTGTGACCGTCCCATCTGCTCTTTGTACGTTCAGAACAACACATCACCTTTTCTCAACTCTATTTACTGCAGTGCGTACTACTACTATTAGTCTGTTACTGTTACCTGTATCAGCTTCCATCTCCTCACTTTATATTTTTAATTTCATGGGTCCTTGTCCTCCTTGCCCAGTTGCCCTCGCCCTCTCCCTTGCCCTGTACTCTTCATTTTTCATTTTTATTCTAATGAATATTCATCTATTTTCACGTAATTATTCATTTTTAAAAAAGTGTACAAAATGTAAATTTTATTCTAACGAATAACCGCTCAATATCATCGAATAATTTCATTCCACCTGAAGTTACTTTTAATCTCAAACATTAATCTTTTTAATTCATTGACCTAGATTTGTCAACATGATACACAATAAAAGTTGTGTACATTTGATCTATTGTCTCTCTCTATCTATATATATATATATATATATATATATATATATATATATATATATATATATATATATATATATATATATATATATAGATCAAATGTGGACATCCAAAAATGGGTTAAGTGCTTCTTCGTTGCCCACTTGCCCATTCTCTCTTTAAGTCTTAATTTGGACAGCCTGAAAATGGGCTGTCTGCCTTTTTTTCTTTTTTTTTTCCGGACCTGATAAGCTGTAAGCTGCAATGTTAAATTAGATGAAGCATATATGCATGCATGCTCCTCCATACTCTGCAATCCGTGAATCCACAAGACAAATTAAGGACCCAACGTATTAAATGGCTGCAATATATATAAATATAAATAGCCTGTCCATCATCAGTATGTACTGACTGCTGAAGTTAACCATATGGAAAATGGATGGAAGTAGCCTCTGTTTCTGATGCTTGCATTATTATTATTATTATTTACAAATGGCTGCAATATCTTCTTTCGTCCTGTCAAGTTGCTGTCGATGGCCAGCTTGTTATTAGTTATTACAACGGTCAGTTTAATCTTGCAGCGCTAGCGCGGCTCGATCACTCACATTGTCGTCGATTATGTGTGCATTGCAGTGTAGGGCCAACCATCAAATATTCAAATGGAGAAGGACAGCCTCGATCACATCAACGTACGTTCAAGCTCAACTCTTGCAAGGGAAACTAAGGAAGGTGCTGCAGATCTAATTAACGATCCATCTTGAAATTGTAGAGGAATTCTTCGATCTTGTTGGCTACAGATTAGGCTGTACTTACGTGATAGACTTGACCACTGTCAAAAGGCACTGCAAATTAAAATATTCCTTCCTGTTTAGTTTCATATATATGAACAAAGAAACAGGTATATCGAAAAGAGGTTTAAAATTAATAGAAGAATTGAAGATCGATGGATCGATCAATCGATCTCCCCTGATTCCAATTCCGATTCCGATTCCAATTCCAATTCCAATTCCAATTCCAATTCGAAGACAATACCTTGTTCTAGCTGTACGTACGTACGTGTTTGGGCCAATTCAGTATGGATGAAGCTGATCGAAAAGCCAAAACTAGTAAAGAATCAAAGTCCAAGTTGTCAGGAAAGCCCATAGGTTTACATGTGTACGTACGTTTATGAAGGAGGGGTGGGGGACTTTGAGGTGAAACCACTAAAACCCATAGCCCTTCTCAATGAATTGGGACACCCTTACCTTATCTTTAATTAGATCTTCTACGGCTCCCCTTTTTCCATTGGTAAACTACATACCCAAAATGAATAAATTAATTCATCTCTTTCAAAATACTCAAAATGAATAAATTGTCAATTACCCAAAAGTTGAAAGTAATTTTTAAAAAAAAAGTTAAAATAGAACTAAGTCGTTGTTCTAGTCGCGATCAATTCCTATTTTTTAAAAATCCCTATGTAAAAAATTTATAAAAATTATATTTATATTCTATACATTTATATTAGCATGTTTATAAAATTTTATTACGAAAAATTATTATTAAAAAATTATGGATAATTAAAACATTGATTATTTTAGAAAATATTTTTTATATTTTTATTAAAACATATATTTTTATAATAAAATTTTATAGACATGTTAATATAAGTCTATAGAGTATAAATATAATTTTTGAAATTTTTTAATGTGAATTTATACCCGAAATAATTAAGTGTAACACAAAAAGTGTTATAGGAGATCTAAATTGCTCTCTCCTCGTCAAATTTACCTTCCCCCTCTCTTTCCTTCCCTCTCTCTTTCTCATCTCGCCCTCTTCTATCCCAGTCCTATATATATATATATATATATATATATATATATATATATATATAAACGAGCGACTCTACCTATATTTTTTTTGGCATTTTTTTCACTTTTTCCATTTTTTGATGATAGTAAATTGGAAAATTAGGGAAAAAAAACGAAAGCGATTTTGTTATTTTATTTTTTAATAGTTGGGACTAAAATGTTGACAAAATTCCAAATTACTTTCAACTCTTAACTATTTTGCAAAAAAAGAAAACGTTATTTTTACTATTTTGAAAAAAATTCGAAAAAGGACTATTATCACAAATCTAATTTTAAGTAAACTAAAGACTACTAGTACAATTTTCGCGTCATGCCACGATTTTTTTAATATCTAATTTTAATAATATAGCAAATTAATATTATAAAATATTAACAAAAGTTAGGACAAATATCATAAAAATCACTACCATAAAAGTATCTTACAAATAATTTCATAAATTTTTAAAAAAATCTCCTTTAAAGTAGCATATATAGTCATATAGATATGCATATTTTAAATCACTCTTATTGGTTAGTAAAAAAATAATAATATCATTTTAATTTTGTTTCAAAAAATTGATAATATCATTGCAACTTTGGTAGACATTATATTGGATTTAATGTTTTGAATTAAGCCCATGCCAATAGTCAGTAAATGTGTTAAAAGGATTAATTACCTATAGATTAATAGTAGAGATTAGATTGAATTTAATGTTTTGAATTAAGCTCAATAGTTAGTAAATGTGTTAAAAATAAAAGAAAATAAATGTGATTAATTTAAAGGGATAAATGGGAGAATTGAAATAAATAAAAATAATAGAAAAAAGGAGTAAAAAATTTTGAAATGGAAAAATATAATTGGTAGAAATCCCTAAAATGAAGGTAAGATTGACACATAAGCGTAAAATTTTCTAAATTAAGAATATAACTAGTGTAGTTCCCGCGCCATGGCGCGATTTAAAAAAAATAAATTTTTTATAATAAAATAAATTAATATTATACAATTAAATAAAATATTAGTTTAATATTTTGAATTAAACTTATAGGAACAAACTCATAAGAGAAGAGTATAATAGATTCATTAAAGATGGATTCTATTGTGATAGTATATGAAGATGAACAAATAGATATAAGTTATATATTAATTTACTATTTTGAATTAAACCCATTAGTTATTTCAAAAATAAAAATTAATTTCAAAAAGGAAATAAATCCATTAAAATTCTATTGTGATAGTATATGAAGATTTACAAATAGATATAAGTTATATATTAATTTATTATTTTGAATTAAACCCATTAGTTATTTCAAAAATAAAAATTAATTGCAAAAAGGAAAGAGAAAAAAAGTGATTGGTTAAAAAGGAGAGGATTAAGGTGGGCGTGCCACGTAGGCAAAAACTCTTCTGTTTTAAGAGTTTATATAGATATAGATAATATAGATATAGATATATAGATATATAGATTGTTTCTTTTTTCATTTTGTTGCATTGCATTTATGTCATATAGTTATAGTCTAATAGAAGGTGAATTTTTAAATTGTGCCTTTAGTAGTTTGCACAAAATTAACCCACATGGAGAATTGTGTGTGTGTCTATATATATATATATATATAAAATACTAAAACAGAGGCCTGAAACGGGCTCTGGTGCGATCTCGCGTCCACGAAATTTTCTGGATTAAAGCGGGATTATTTTTGCTTACGTGGCATTTTCTGGATTAAAGTTATATTATATTTCTGGCCCACATCAATTAATAAACGAATATAGTTAGCTAAAAACTTATCTTTTTATATCAATAATCTATCCAATATAACTTGAATTAGTTGTTATACATATTTATTATTTTCATGCTTTTGTTAATAAACTATATTATTTATTATTTTAAAAGATGAAGAAGGAATATTTGGTGTGTTATTCTACCTTTTAGATCAAATTGAATATAATATATTTATATATGGTTTTATTTTTGTGAGCCACGTCAATTTGATTTTATTTTTTAAGCCACGTCAATTAATTATCTAATATAATATTTTAATATAATTAATATAATAAAATATAATTTATTAACAAAACGCGCAACCGCGCGGGTAACGAATACTAGTATAATACTAAAACAGAGACGTATAAATCCTATGTGGCGGGTTCTGGTGCAATTTGCTTATGTGTCATTCTCTGGCGCAATCTGGGCCGGCTTTTTTGCCACGTCAATTAATGATAGTCCAATAATTTTAAGCCACGTTAGACAATAACCTCATCTATTTATACATGTGTCATCCTATGTGTTAATTTTAATTAATAATTAAATTAATTTTTATTATAAATATTCAACCGCATATCTTACAAATCTTATCATTTTACTTTAAGTTTTTTTATAAATATTTTATCTAGAAAAACAATCTTTAAACATATTATTTAAAGAATAAAATCTTACTCCGTATTAATTAGGTTATATATATTTTTATTATAAATATTATTTGAAGAATAAAATCTTTCCTTTTGACCAAATCCAATTCACAAACGGTTTATATATAAAAAAAAAATCCAATTCACAAACTCACAAGTAAACTCTCCCTTCTCCGAACTATTGTAAATGTGGTATTTGAAAATTAACCTAACTAATCTTAATCACTAAATATAAAATAATTCAAAGTAAAATATTTATTAAATAACTCAAGGTAAAAGGAAAGGTTTTGTAACCGCTTAAGTTATTAGGTTATATATCTTTTGATGATAAAATTTTATTGTTCACATCATAAAAATTAATTATACTCCCTCCGTTCACAAATATAAGTCGTTTTACTTTCTGGCACGTTTTTTAAGGATGTAAAAACTATATAAAATATTAATTTTTTAATTATTTTTTAAAAATAATATTTTATTTATTAATATTAAGTATAATATTATTTTAAAATTTTAATAAAAATGTAAATATTTTATATAGTTTTTAGCTCCTTAAAAAACGTGCAAGAAAGTCAAACGACTTATATTTGTGAACGGAGGGAGTACTTATTAGTTTATAGACACATAATTTGATACATGGATAAATAGATGATGTCATTATATGACATGTCTTAAATATATTGAAAATTATTAAACAATCACATCACATCAACCAATAGAGATAATTCAAATCAATAAGAGTTTATCTTTAACAAACAATTAATTTATAAACCAAATTTATGAAAATATTGCTCACGTACCAAATAATTTTGTTTATCTTTAAACAATCACATTACAAAATAGAAATAATTCAAATCAATAAGTGTTTATCTTTACCAAACAATGAATTTATAATCCAAATTTATGCAAATATTGCATAAATTTGATTTATGTAAAAAATAATTTTGTTTTATGAAAAAACATGAAAAGAATACAGAAATTACATCATACAAATTTGAAATTAAATGTCATTGCCTTAATCCAGATATAGATTATTAAATTTACCATTACGTATTCATATATATATATATGTATGTGTGTGTGAAATTATAAAGTCAAAAAATAATTTTTATACTGTATAATTTTTATGATCTTACATAAGTTGTGTATGAATAATAAAAGATTAAAAGTAATATAAAAAAACCGCGAAGATCGCGGGCGATAAAACTAGTATATATATATATATATATCGACGTACTATGAACCCGGCCGCCTATTTCAACATAACTGTTGCTTGATCGTCTCTCTAGTGATTCGTTTTTAATTTGAACCCGATCGAAGAACGTACATAGATGAATGCTCAATTTGATGAAGAAAATGTGTATAGATGGACCTCGATCATAGCAAAACAACTCGATCTAATGCACTTAATTAATTAATTAATTGTGACGAGGTCGGTCTCAAACTTAAAACCAAATCGATCAACGACAATAAATTAATGCGGTTGTTGATTTGTGTGTTGAATGCTGTATATTAATTGTACGTTGTCTTAATTTCGTCATGCATATATAATATATGATTCATGCCACTTAATTAGACATTAGTTGGGGCTTGGGAGGTGTATTCCCATTTCCCACTAGCTAGTAGCTAGTAGCTAGTAGCTACTTTGTTGGTCATGTGATTGAATCTTTAATTTAGAGCACAACAAGCTAAGCGCCCCACACTTTTGACTTCAAATCTTTAATTAGGAAAGCATATTTCTCACAATCATCCCTTAAATTGTGTTTGTAGCCAACTCAAATACCCTATATACAATGTTCTAAAAGCCGCTAGACGGACTTAGAACAAACTTAATTATTTCCTTATCTTTTAATGTATAACAAATTCCAGTAATTCATATAATGTAATAATAATAAATAATATCACTCATAACCCAAAATTTGTGGTGCTTAACTAATATTAAAGTAAATAAACACAAAAGTACGCGTCCGACTAACGACTCTAAACCTTCTAAAATCCAAAACCATAGGTTTGACTCAAAAGAAAATATATCTCGACTTGGGGATTAAAAACCATAAATTGATTAATCACATGCCTAAAAGCTAAACTTAAATAATCGTTGGGCTAGGTGGGATTAGACGGTGCCTAAGCGGGCCTAGGCGGTGTCTAAGTGCCGCCTAGGGACCCGCCTAAACTTAAAAATTTCTAGATCCTCTCTTCCTAGCGCTTAAGCAGTGTTAGACGCGATTTCTAGAACACGGCCTATATATATAAATAAAATTGATTGATTAGGCTGAATAAAATGGTACTGTATTAGTTTTGAATATAAATTGAAAAGGAAGAAGAAGAGAGACAATTCAGAGAACACTTTGATTGCATCAGTGCGTGCCTAACTAGAAATTAAAGATCGATGAACATGCAATCTCATCATTTAGTGAGGGAATTTATTGCATTGGCACCCATTAAATTTGCTTGTCTGGTGAGAAAATAGAATAATCGATCTCTTTTTTCTTAATTAATAATCAATATATAATACTAAAACAGAGACGTGAAAATCCTATGTGGCGGGCTCTGGTGCGATTCGCTTACGTGTCGTACTCTGGTGCAATGTGGCCCAATTTTTTTGACACATCAATTAATGAATAACCAATATATTTAAGCCACGTTGAACAATTACTCTATCTATTTATCCACATGTTATCCTACGTGTCTATCTTAATTATTGACTATAATTAATTATTAATATAAATATTCAATTTCATATCTTAATTAGTTGAAAAATCTATCATTTTAATATAAATATTCAACCTCATATCTTAGTTATTTACAAAAATATATCATTTTAGTATCAATATTTAACCTGCTATCGTAACACAAAATCTATTATTTTTTTTACAACAAACTTAAAAAACGAGATTGACGAAGGTAGTTAATTTGAACATGAAGCAAGTGGTCAATAGAGAGATGTACACCAATCTAACACAATTGAAAAAAACATAACACAATTGAAAACTATATATATATATAACATAAAAAAAATATTAAAAAGTCGCACAACGGGCGAGTAATAAAACTAGTCTAAGAATAAATTCCGACCAAAAAAAAACCTAAGAATAAATTTTGACCTAACCTGCCCTCCTGGCCATATATCTCTTTTGTAAGAGCATCTTCCCCGTATGTTATAATAGCCAAGGAAAATAGCATATCACAATAGAATATTCTATAGAATATTCTTAAATGGGTTATCATGAAAAATTGTGGTTTCCCCCATAAGCTAAATATTTTAATTTAGGCTAAAATATGAAAAATCCCGATAAATCAATGTATATATTACCATTGATTGAATATATACCTCATTTCTCACTTACCCATATATGATACTCTTTCAATTTTAATTTACTACAACGAATCCATAAAAATTTGTTACTTTAATGGTATGCAAATAACAATTTATTCCTGACGGAACATAGTAAAATGAAGAAGATGTTGCTCAATTAAGACGGAGAAGGGAGTTCCTAGTCACATTACCATTTATCGTGATTGAGATTATAATATTAATAAATTCCAATGTGAATTATAAGCTATATATATGGATTATGAAAATTTTAAATTCATAATTTTAAGGCAATAACTTTAGACAAATCGTAATAAATTTGTACTTAAAGACGATCTAAGTGGTGTCTTCAAAATAAGGAATGTTTATAAAGAGAGATGTGGATCTATCAAATACTCCATTAGGTAATTTTAAGTTTTAGGGCGTGTTTGTCAGGGGGTTATTTTTTAAGGGGTGAAGATTATTTTTAAGGGATTATATGGGGTGAAGATTATTGTGTGGGTTATGGAGATGGAAATAAAGATATATATATATATATATATAAGTTTTATTGGGATATAGGATAAGATTTCTATTTTAATAAAAATATATTCTTAATTAAATTGCATTAGCCAAATTTTAAATTATATTTCTAGGGCCGCTTATTTTTTTATAGGGTATCTTTCTCAATTAAAATATTATGGGGCATAGGATATAAATAAAGTATCTATATCTAACTATTAAAAGAAAAATATTTTTGATGAGGTGTCACTCTCTCCTTAAAAGTAGGTTATTCAATCAATTTTTAAAAAACTTCAATTAATTCACGATCTTAGCCTAAATTATAATTTCATTGGTTTTTTAAAAAAACAATGGGATTAATTCAAAACATAAAATTAATAATAAGGAAACATAAAATTAATATTAGTAATCTCTCAACCAATGGGTTTAATTCATAACATTTACTTATTTGAACTTTTACTATTATTTTATAATATTAATTTAACATATTACTAAGATAGTAAGATTCTATTTTTTAAAAACCACGCCATGGCGCGGGAATCATACTAGTATATATATATAAAGGCTATTTACTTTGGCCTGGGGTAGGTTATGTAAATTATTATTAAGAAATAAAAGTATATGGGTATAAATTAGCTAAAAGATGTTGTCATGGACATGTAATCAATAGGTATCATGATTGGATTTTATTTGGTCCTAATCTAATTATCTTGATATCTTAGTGGAAAGCAATTCAAAAAAATTTGCTATTATCTTATTGTTTTGGATGTTGGGGCTTGCTTACTTCATATCGTGCACATCCATTTGAAGATCTTTTAGACTAGTGGAACTGTCATTTGCCCAAATCATGAGATCCTAGAAAAAATGTATTATGTTGTCCACCTCGCCAATGCAAATTAATTAATTAGCATTAGCAACAACAAATGTTGACAGCCATGAAATTAAATTACCACAAACCCAGTTAAGTTTGAACTTTGAAGAGTAGCCCCTCCAATTCAAGATCCCGCAGGGTAAGGTACGGTAATAATGATCGATACAATTACAATATATATATGCTAGTTGGGTTGAATTAATGGGTTCAAAGCCAATGTTAGATATATAATATATAATATATATCCTTTTGGCTTAATTAAAGCTCATTTTGTCTTCCATTCAACTAAAAGCGCGCACTAAAAGATCTTCCTAGGGTACCGAATTTAAGGGTTTGCTATGGTCTGGCTTTTCTTTAGGTTCAGATCTTGTTCGAATTCATCTGATCATCTCTTTAAACTTCAGCATTGGCTGATGTAACAAATTCTAAACAATTCCTGAAATATAGCATGTCATAATTTCAGTGAGACTAAATGTTCATTTTCTACCACAAAAAAAAAATAAAAAATAAAATAATTGTTGTCCAACAGAAAATATGAACAAGAATTAACATAATCCACTTGGGCCAAAGTGCTAATTACTTTAGATAAAATATAAGTGTTTGTTTTCTGCTAGTGTTCCTCTAAAAATGGCAGTATGGCACCACCATATATTATATAGTGAGGGCTCAAGTTCCCTTTGATCTTTCTCCTGTCATTCCAAAGATCAACAATACATTCTCCAATAAGAATATGAAATTACAATCCAATGATCGATATCATGTATATGTTGATTCTTCTTTAGATCGAAATACTACATACATACATACATACATAATAAGGTGAAAGAAAGGGAGTATTTTAGCTGATGCAATCACTCCTCTACTTAAATCACTCCTCTACTCAAATTATCTCAACCTAGACATTGATTTAAGTTCTCTAAAGGATTTTTGTGTTTTTTTCCCCTGAAAAAAAAAAGAAAATATATTTAAGAAAAAAAAAACTTGGAAGAACAGAGAATTCAACCATTAAAAGCTGGGAAACCCTTATGGGGAGTTGAAGCCTTAACTTGGACCCACAAATCATACTTGAGTTGAGTCAGCAACTTACTGATATATGGAAGTGGAAGATTCAAGTTTTCACCAGCAGGCAAATTAAAAGACCATGTGATGAGAAAAACAAGGATTATTGCTCTGACTGAAAAGCAATACAATAGCAAATACTCCGTAGTTGAGAAGGTAAATTAGAATTAAATATACAAGTTTTGATGTAGCTGTTTGAAAAGTAGCCAGAAATCGTATGAAACTTCACTTTCTCTCTCTCTCTCTGCTTCAGGGAAGCTTAAAGTAATGTTTGAAAAGAGAGAATAAAAATATATGACGACTAGATTTGGACAATAAAACACCTTGAGTTGACTACTCTTTTTTAACATTTAAATTCTTTCAACATCGATCAGCTGTATATTTGGGCCCTTCACTTGTACACCACTTTGAATTGCAAAGGCATAAAAGATTTTTCCACCTCTTTGCTTTCCTATATATAAATCCTTGCTAAGCTTGCAATATCTGTGTGTAGTGCCTGCCTACAACTCTTACCAATTTTAAGATATAACGATGCACTCCCTTAACTTCCTACAGAAAAGCTCCATCTTACTCATCCAATTCTTTATGGCTCTACTCTTGAACTATAATGATTGTTCTTACCTTCCTCCTCTCAATACTAGTTCTTCAAATCCGAGTTTATTCCAAATCCAGTCGTCTTCATTAAAAGATTTAGTTTTCGACGGTTTTTTAGATTTTAAAAACATTAACCATGCAGCAAGTGATTTTGGCAACAGGTATCACTTACTTCCAGCTGCACTTCTTTACCCAAAATCAGTATCTGACATCTCCATGTTAGTAAACCACATCTTCCAAATGGGTCCTAACTCGGAGCTCACAGTTGCAGCAAGAGGGCATGGTCACTCCCTCCAAGCCCAAGCACAAGCGCATCAAGGTATAGTCATCAACATGGAATCCCTTACAAGTCCCAAAATGTCTGTCCACACTGGACAAGTACCCTACGTTGAAGCCTCTGGGGGTGAGCTGTGGATAAACATTCTGCATGAAACACTAAAATATGGGCTTACTCCCAAGTCCTGGACAGACTACCTACATCTGACCGTTGGGGGCACCTTATCGAATGCCGGAATTAGTGGACAGGCATTTAGGCATGGACCACAAATAAATAATGTCCATCAGATGGAAGTTGTAACAGGTATATTGATTGGCTCATATAGTCATATATGTATATATTTTTTTTTACTGTATAACATATAACTTGAAATGTTCCTTGTAGACTTAGGCTCTACTTTGCCTACAGTAAAACCCTTGCAAGACTAGTACTATATATAATGTGTAGCTTAATCTTTTGTTGCTGCATGCAGGAAGGGGAGACGTAGTCATTTGTTCAGATAAACAGAATGCTGACCTCTTTTATGGTGTTCTTGGTGGCCTTGGACAGTTTGGCATCATCACCAGGGCAAGAATATCCCTTGAACCGGCTCCAAAGGAGGCAAGTTTCGTTTCCTAGAGCGTTGTCAAAATGGAATTGCGCTAGCTTGTAATTTTATACATCGAATCTTTAATTCTAATGTTACTTTCCAACAGGTGAGATGGATTAGAGTGCTTTATTCTGATTTCTATGCATTCACCAAAGACCAAGAGTACCTAACCTCGCAAGAAAACTCCTTTGACTACATTGAAGGATTTGTCTTGATCAACCGAACGGGTCTCCTTAATAACTGGAGGTCTAGCTTTAACCCGAAAGACCCACTTGAGGTTGAGCAGTTGAGATCAGAGGGGAAAACTCTATATTGTCTGGAGATGGCCAAATACTTGAGCACAGATCAAGATGAAGACATAATGAACCAGGTTATAGGTTATATATATATATATACACTTGAGATGTAATTTATAACAACAATATAATTAGCCGCCAACGTACATAGATAGAGTACATAATAACTAGAAACTAAATAAAATATTCCATCTTGTATGTTTACCAAATGCAGATGGCTGAAGTTGTACTCTCCAAATTAAACTACATTCAACACACAGTTTTCTTCACCCAAGTGTCCTACATAGAATTCCTTGACAGAGTTCACTTGTCAGAGATGAAGCTCCGGGAGAAAGGCTTATGGGATATCCCTCATCCATGGCTAAGTCTTCTTGTTCCAAGAAGTAGCATTCACAAATTTGCAGAAGCGGTATTTGGCAACATCCTAACCGACAGTAGCAATGGACCAATCCTAATATATCCAGTGAACCAGTCCAGGTACTGCTTTATCTACCTTGTTCAATTCTTGTATTACAATTAATCTCTCGACTCTCAAGTGTTGACAGTGTCACACAGTACATGTGAAAACTAAAATTTGCAGGTGGATTGAGGGCACATCATTGGTAACTCCACAGGAAGATGTGTTCTATCTCGTCGGGTTCCTGTCCTCTGCGATGCCATCATCAACAGGCCGAGACGGGGTAGAACATATCTTAGGTCAGAACAAACAGATCCTGGAGTTTTGTGGACAGGCAAAACTTGGGATGAAACAATACCTTCCATATTATGAGACGAGAGCAGGATGGAAAGCTCATTTTGGGTCTAAATGGGAAACTTTTGCTAAAAGAAAATCAATTTATGACCCTTTGGGAACCCTAGCTCCCGGGCAAAGGATCTTTCAGAAGGCAACCAACACCTATTAAACTAATTAAGTACAATAGTCAGATCGATCTCCGGAACGTTAACATGGATGGTTCTCAACTACTACTACTACTACTACTTAATTTCAAGAATTTGTAAATATTTGTATTTGTTATTTAATTATATATATATATATATATATAAATATTTTCATTTTTGAGAAGAGAAGAAAAGAATTAAAAGTTGGAGTCTTAAATAAATGTTTTTACATTATGTTGGGCAAATATGCTAGCTACAAGTCTGAAATGAATGATAATATTGGACAAAAAGTGTTAAATGAAAAATTGGGGCCTTGTCATTAGCGAATTGGTAGAGGCTTGAGTAATAAGAGTACGTACTGTCTTAATTGCGCACCTACACTGCGTTTGCACTTTGACTTTCAATGCAATGCAGGTCCTTTTGGCTGATTCCCAGACAGGAACTATTCCAAATTTGGATTCACGTTATCATGTGTCATGTGTGTTGTGCCGGCGCAAATGAAATATATGTGAGGAAACCTTCATTCAGCTGACATGATGTTTTTCTCAACTCAAATGAATAAAAATGATCGAATTATAAGCTAGCCACTGACTTGATCGATCGATCGAGATTTAGTTGTTGGGGAAAAAAAAAAGTTAAATTTCAGCTGGCAAACAAAAACCAGGCCTAATCACACCCTCAAACCTGCCTTTCTGCAATAATACAGAATAAGAATATATACATCAATTTGGATCAATTTCAGGCGGAAGGAAGCTTTATCTCTCTGAGTGAGTCTGAACATCAATTTGGATCAATTTCAGGCGGAAGGAAGCTTTATCTCTCTGAGTGAGTCTGAATAGATGCGAATCTCTCTGATCAATCGATGATGATATTCATCGGCCGGGACGGGAGATATCGTCCAATTGCCCCAAATGGGCCATCCAATTTGATTCCTATTCCCACCACCTGCCTAATCGTATCCCTATCAAATTCATTTCATTTGAATTTGTAGGATGTAAGCAACTCTCTCTTTTTTAAAGTGCGATAAAAGAATTCCCAGATCGGACTCTCTCGCCTCTTCCGTCTTTTTGTTTCTACTTTGTATTCTTCCCTTCCCTTCCCTTCCCTTCACCAAATTAATTGAGCCCAATTGCCCAATAGTAATTAATACTCTACTTGCTCGCTAGCCTAGTAATTTAATTTAGAACTGTTTCATTAGGGATGGTAATGGGATAGGGAAATTAAATGGGGACGGAGATGGGGAGAAATTAATTTCCCGTGCGGGGATGGGGCCAGAGATAATTGTCCCCACCCCGATCCCCGCCCCTGTTGGTGATCTCTGATAGAGAGTGAGAAATCTCATATTTTTTTAAATCTTACCTATGTTTATATAATTTTTAACCTTATAATTTACATTTATGAAATATTATATGTAATATTTATATCATATTTTTAACATAACTTTAATAATATCTTATAATTAATGGGGGAAAACCACGAGTTTTAAACTGGGAAACCCATGAGGAATACAAATAGGGAAAATTATGCAGGAACGGGGATTCCGACGGGGACGGAGATAGTGTTCATAAACGGGGATGGGGACGGGGACGGTACCCCGCCCCGAACCCTCCCCGTTGCATCCCTAGTTGAGATTAAAAGTTCCAAATTAAAGTTGCTAATTAATGTGATTCTTTTTCTGGTTATGGCTATAAATCAACTTTCAAAAAAAAAAAAGAATTTAATTCCATTCTCTTCCTCAAAGGAAATATATTCCCGCCATTGTCCCAACCTCATCCCGTTGGGTTGCCAATTCAACCATATATCTTATATGATGATCTGCCCCTAAAGATATTCCGTAAATAAAATAAACTCAGAATTTTCTTGGTGTGGTGTGGTGTGGTGTGGGTGGCAGCAACAGCAAGATCAGATTCTGTAAATTATGCCAAGTTGGAGCCCAAATCTTTAACTTGCATGCTTTATAAACAAGTCCCTTTGCACTCCCTCTCCCCATCCATCCCCTTCCAGCTATTCCCAACAACTCTTCAATTCCAACCATGTCTTACCAGCAGAGACGGGTCGAGTACGAAGTCCGTGAGTACAACAACGCCGCCTCTGGCTTTACCTATGGTGCCAACAACGCCGCCTATGGCTACGCCAACAACGCTTCCTCCGGCTTCTCCTCTGGCGGTGCTGCCTTTGGTGGAGCTACCTATGGCAGCAATGGCTACTCTGGTGGCGGAGGCGGCTACTCCAGCGGCGCCGGTGGAGGTTACTCCAGTGGCGCCGGTGGAGGCTACTCCAGTGGCGGTGGCTATGGTGCTATTGGATGCGAATCCGGATCCTATGGTGGTGGCTCAGCCGCCGCTGGAGGATTCAATATGAGCTCCGGTGGAGGCCAAGCTCAGCTCTATAAGAATGAGGTGCAAGCCATGCCAGCAAAGATCGGCATGTGCGGACCAGAAATGTTTCAAGGCGGATGTGGCAATATTGGTGGAGATCCGTTCTGCGCCTTGGTTCCATCATCATTCCCTCCCGGGACTGATCCAAAGTTCATCGACTGCTTCAACAGGATCGACAAGGACAGGAGCGGACTCATCTGCGATCAGGAGCTGCAGGTCGCCCTTTCAAACTTCGATCAGAAGTTCAGCCTCCGAACCGTCCATCTCCTCATGTACATGTTCACAGGATCCAACTCCAAAGTCGTCGGCCCCAAGGAGTTCGTCCCTCTCGTTCGTAGCCTCCAGACCTGGAAGGTATGAGGGATTGGATGGATCGAGACTTTTAAATAACAAACGTATGAATTAATTAATTAAATATATATTTTTTTGTTTCTAATGAATTGAATTGGTGTGAGGTTTGGCAGGGAACTTTCCAGAAGTACGATTGCGACAGGAACGGGAGGTTGGACGAGAGGGAGCTGAGGGATGCTCTGATGAGCATGGGATTCATGGTTTCGCCGTTTGTGCTGAAGCTGCTCATATCCAAGTATGACAAATCTGGATACAAGTGCGGCATCGAATACGACTACTTCATCGAGTATGCATACGTGTTCTCCTTCTCTACTAATTTACCTACGTTTTCAATTTCTTGCTGTCTAACGCCTTTCCTTTCTTCTTTAATTTACAGGTGTTGTGTGATTGTCAAGGTATTGATCCATCATCCACTCCAATAATATACATGATTAATTTTGCTGATTAATTAATGGATCTTTATGTTATTTTCATCTTAGGGATTGACTGAGAAATTTAGGGCCAAGGAAGACTCACATGCATGTGGAACCGCAACCTTCACCTACGACGAGTTCCTCCTCAATGTGCTGCCCTTCATCGTCGCCTAAGAACCTCTCTGATCATCGGACTCGCCAGGACAGTGAACAATGACTTAGTCTGGGAAAGTTGTTACCAAATTGCATGATCATGGAGATGTTGTGTTTTTCTATGTATTTCATGAATGTTTAGTTGCTATTGTGGTGTTAACTGTAAGGTGCTTTGGTGGCTTTAAACTCTACACTATATGTATGTAGAAGTAAATAAGCCGAAGCTTTGGTGTTCTGTTCTTCCCTTCTTAAGGTTTTCTCCTTGATCTATATATGTTTATTTTCTTATCAATCTAGCAGCGACCATCTTCTTTTTCGAACCCAAAAAAAAAAAAAGATAAGGCAACCATATTCTTTAAACATCAAGATAGCCCGGCATGTAACATTCAGTCATTGTAATAAAGCAACAGCAGTGCATTTCAACCATGGCTACTGTAATTATGAGATGCATTAAGCTAGGGTGTTGAAAAGAAAGGCAGCCGTAAATTCAAATATCTTACAGAGGCGGAAACGCAAGGGTAACTTTGGTATGCCATAGACCCTCAAGCAGCAAGGAAGGGTAAAATCGTCAGCATAAAGTCCTCGTATGCAAAAGTTGCTGAGCCAGAGTAGTTGACGTCTTTTGCCTTGAATTTGTCTGTCAAACCCTGCATATTGTCGTGCCAATAACTGTTATGTGCAAATGAATGACAAGATAATCGCTAAAAAGTGTACAAAGCCAAGCCAAGGAGACTAAAGTAACAATGTCTACCTTGACTGTCAGACAGCACCTGCATCAGGAAATAAAACAGTGTTAGAACAATTAATAATAAAGTGATAAATGGAAACCAAAGTCGTATTCCAGGAACTCACTCGATGAAGTTATCATATTCAACAGCCTTCATCTTCCCCCCAGTCTTATCAAACTTGAGCACTAGCAAGTCCAGAACTACGGGTGAGACAGCATATCCAAGGCTCAGAAGTGCCTCCCGCAGTTCTGAAGCATCTATCTTGCCACTCCTATCCTTATCAAATCTCTCGAAAATGGACTGAAACAGATCAAATACATAATCAATGCAATGAGAAGAGACAGTTAATTACTGCATGTAGTAGACACTGGTTGAAAGTTGAATGGGTGGTATAATCAGCATTACCCTCCAACTCTGAAGACTGTAAAACAGAGAAGTGAATTCCTTGGGACCTGTCAAAACATGAAGAGAACGTCACAAGCAAAAATATTAAATTCCAAGGAAAACTAAATTATAAATTATCAAGCCTGGCTAAACAAGTTACCATAGAGCTCGATCAACAAACTCGAACTAAGCACAAATTCACAAATCCAATGTGCAATTAGGGCTCAACAAAACTAGAACTCAGACAATACAATTATATGACTTAACTCAAATCCAATGTGCAAGGGATGTAATAATTCATACTAAGAAGAAGGAAGGAAATTGATCATACAGATAAAGTTCATATTCCACAGGCACTGTCTGTAGGCCTAGTTAACTTTTCAAGGATTAAGAAACAAGGAAGGGCAAGGGCAAACTGGTCATTTCGCACCCCGTCACCTCTTCTTATACGGCCACCGACAACAACACGATTCGCTCCCCCAACCACAGAGGAATTACAACAACAAAACATCATAAATTCCCAAATCAAAAGCCCTAATTCGAATTCGGTTTCCAGTTTCATCCAATTTCGGAGTGGGGGAGGGGGAATCAAACAGAAGCGACGAATCTAGGAACGACTGAGACAGAGAGAGAGAGAGAGAAAGACGAACCGATCTTCCTAGAATTGGTGTTGGTAAACAGATACATGAGCAGATGCACGGTTCTGAGGCTAAAGCTCTCATTATTTATAGACAGCGCCCTCTGTAGCTCCTTGTCGTCGATGACGCCGCTCCCGTCCTGATCCGCCGCCTGGAAACAGGAGACGATGTTGGGGTCCGTCCCGGGAGGGAAAGCCGACGGCACCAGCGCAGCAAAGGGGTTTCCGTAAGGCGAAGGTGGCGGGTGAGCCCCGTACGAACCAGCCATGGGCGGGGCCGATGCACCGTATGGTGATTGAGAATAGTTGTCCTTCGGAGGTTTCTCCGGCTTGTGTGGCGTCGGAGCGTAGGGAGATTGCGCGGCGCCAGGCTGAGGAGGGGCGCCGTACGGAGAGTGCTGTGGCGCGTACCCCTGACCCGGTGGCGCGCCGTAGCCGTAACCATAGCCATAGCCCGGCGGGGGATTGTTTTGGGGATACCCCGACATGATTTTCGCTCGAGACTTGAAAGAGAGAAGATTTTCAATTCAATCGGTGTGGGGATTATAAACCCAACAACTAATGGATCGGGGGAAATCAGACTGATTTTTTTTTTCTTTTTCTTTTTTGCTTAATTTAGGGAATGTCTCAAAAAATACTCCCTTCCTTTTAAAATATACTGTAACTGGTTTGAGTGTTTAATCGAATTTGTGATGCGTTTTTTTTAAGATTTAAAAATATTAATTTTTTTCTATTAATTTTGTAAAATAATATATTATCCTTAAAGCTAATTCACGTAGTGTACGAAAGTTTGACATATTTCGATAAATGTCCTTGATGTTTTTATTTTTTTTACGTCAAATGTCTCTAAGGTTTTCATTTTTTTTTTGGCCAAATGCCCTCTATCTAATTTGTTAACATTTTGATTGAAAATAAAAAGAAAAAGAAATATTATTTCATTATTATTTTTGCAAGATATTATCTGTACAATAACATTTAATTATGTTAACTAAATTATCTAATCTTATTTATACAATATCATTTTATACTTCATTTTTTAACCAATGGAATTAATTCAAAACTTTTTTTAAATAATGTTAATATTAACTATACAATATTTTTTTTGAAATCAACTATACAATATTATTTAATTATATATTAATTATACGATATCATTTCATTTTAAAAAAAACAATGGGATTTTTTTAAAAAAAATACATAGTTTCAAATAGACTTAATTTAGTGGATGTTCAAAAAAATTGTCAAAATTAAGTAAATGTCAACTTTTTAAATAAATTAAGCAAATATCCATTTTTAACACTTTTACCCTTCCTTCCTCATTCCTAACCCCCTACTTCCCCTTTGACCATTTTTAGTTATTAACTAATTAATATTGACTATTTCGGTCAATGCTTACATTTGGTGACAGTTTTTCCGATGACAATTGAGTATATTTTTTCAGTGACAATTATTTCAGTGACAATTGACTTTTTTTGTAACATTTTTTTTTATAGTGACAGCTAGGGACGATTTTTTTTCAGGTGACAATTGATTTTTCTTTTCTAGTGACAATTGTTGGTGACATATATTTTTCTTTGTGACGGTTGATTTTCTTTTGGTGAGAGTTGCCAGTAATACTTTTTTCCGGTGACAAATGATTTTTTTCCTGCTAACAGATGATTTTTCTAGTGTTAGTGATGAGATTGATGACAATATATTGTCACCACGATATTGTATCCTTAAAAAATTATCAGCGTAACATTATATGGAAATGCTTGGATATGGAAAATAGAGGTTCCACCTAAAATCAAGAACTTTTTGTAGAAAGTAAGCTAAAATGGATTACCGACTGCTTCTCGTCCTTCTAGTAGGGGTGTGGTCGTTCCCCCTTACTACTCTCTCGGTAGGGCTGGGCTTCCAGTCTGGACCGGATCAGACCGGACCGGAATTTATGAAAACATGGACCGCGGATCGGACTGGGAAAGTAATATATGGTCCCGAGTTTTTCGGTCCGCAGACCGATTAGACCGGTTGGACCAAGATGCCAAGGGGGATTACGTGGGGCGATGGCGAGGATAAGAGACCTGAGAGTTGGACGGTGGCGAGCCGGGCTACTGAAGAACAAGTGAAGAATGAAATTAAATAAAGAAGAGAGAGAGAGAGAGATTTTGAGGATCTGCTTTCAAAAAAAATGGAAGAAGTGAACACTGAACAGACATCTTGTGTGTAAAGAGAGGCGGACTGTTTTAAAAAAAAAAAGTGAAAAAGGGTTATGCAGTAGGTGAGCTAGAGAATAGGAGTGAGTAGGCTCCAATCAATCAATATATAATACTAAAACAGAGACGTGAAAATCCTATGTGAGGGGCTCTGGTGCGATTCGCTTACGTGTCGTTTTCTGGTGCATTTTGACCGGGTTTTTTGACAAGTCAATTAATGAATGTCCAATAAATTTAAGTCATGTCATACGATGACTTAATCTATTTATCTACATGTCATACTATGTGTCTATATCTTAACTAATAATTATAATTAATTTTTATCATTTGAACAATAAAATCTTATCATCAAATATATATTCATTTTTAATAGAAATATTAACCTCAAATATTATTAATAAGAGGAAAAAAGTACTCCACCCGTCTCAAAATTTAAGTCGTTTTAGAATTTTGCACAAATTTTAATAAAACACTCACCTCTCAATCACCATCATCATTCTACTAACTTTTTTCATAAATTTTACTCCCTCCGTCTCGAAATTTAGGTCGTTTTAGCCTTTAATTCTTGTATCAAAATTTAGGCCGTTTTAGGTTTTCTAGGTATGAGATAGTAATGATTTGTCTCGATCGATTTGTGTGTTGTTGACTTTTTAAAAGATTTTGATTGGTTAAAAAATATAGTGAGTGTTAAAAATAATGAAATTTATGAAAAAGTTAGTGGAATGATGATGTTGATTGATGGGTGAGTGTTTTATTAAAACTTGTGCAAAATCCTAAAACGACTTAAATTTTGAGACGGAGGGAGTATTATTTTTTAACACCCACTATATATTTTTACCAATCAAAATCTTTAAAAAAGTCAACAACAAACAAATCGACACTAGTACAAAATAGCACATTAAGAACCTATCTCCGGTAGGCACTTAACAAACTTAATTTCGATGGGTCCTCTTCCCCTATTGGCTTCATCATTCGGGATTGGAGAGGCCTTAGCACCGCGTTCTGGTATTTTGAGGACGCGAGAGCTTCGTATTGATAAACTTATTATTGAGGGAGATTCTCTCATCATTATCAACCATCTAAAAACCGGTGTAAATTGTTCGTGGGAAATAGAACCTATTATGTCGGATATTAAAACTCTTCTGTTAGAGGTGAGAGAGATCTCATTCTCTCATATTCTTCGCAATGGTAATAACGTGGCTGACAAGGTCGCACACCTAGGCCACCTTACCAGAAGTCCCGATCTGCTTCATGAATTAGGTCTATGGGACCACATCCGAAAGGATGCTATTGGATAGCATTCTGCTTGAAAGCATCTGAATCCTTACCTTATAAAAAAACCAAAAAAAAAAACCTACTAGCTTAAATCCCACAAGGGTTTGTAATCCCGCTCGAAAGAGCTCAAAATCCTGAATCGTATTTTGAAATCCTGCTCGAAAGAGATTGAATTAAATCCTGAAAGGGATTGATCAAATTTCGTTTCCGGTTGGCCGAATCTTTTTGGTGCTTTTGCACGAGTGGTGCATGTGACTCTACTTTCAGCGTTTATAGGAGTTTTACTGCTTGGTTGGAGTCGTGGAGTCCGAAGTCGGGACTAGCTGGGACCGTGGTGGTGCTTTCAGAGCAACTCCGTAACCGAAAATGATTTTCCTTGGAGTTTCGGCTGCACTACCCATAGGATATAGATTCATGTCGTACTGTTAGCCCGCAGTGCTACTGTTCAATGGTGTTTGACTTCGTTCTTCGCCGACGTCCTCGACTTTCGTTGCGATTTCCGCCTGCCAACTCGTCGGCGTCTCAAGAATCGGGCTTGTTTGATCTCAAATCTTTACTTCATAAAAAAAAAAAATAATAAAGGGGTCGGTGTATGCACCATTTCCTTGGCTATTAATGAGGCAAGAGGGTGTTTTCGATAGACCCAGCTCAATCTGGTGACAAATATAGTCTTGTTAAAGCTTGCCAAGAAGAATCAAAGCTGACAAACAAATTCATTCCGTACACTTGTGGTTGGCTTCAAGAGAAAAGTCCCCTCATCCTCACTGGAAAACAGATAGCATAGATTGTTTAAACAGGCAACAGAGCATGTTTATGTCAAATGGAAAAGAAGTATTGATGTTTTCATAACATAGATGAAGAGTTTCTGCACAACAGCGATTCTCCAAGGTTTCACAGATTCAAAGCCTGAGCATGGTGACGGATGTGATCATCGATGAAAGTAGAGATGAAGAAGTACGAGTGGTCGTAACCCAGTTGCAATCGCAGCAGAAGTGGTACACCTGCCTTCCTGCACGCTTCCTCGAACTTGTGGGATAGCAGTTGATCATGCAAAAATTTATCACCCTCCCCCTGTTATAAATAGGTGTTAAAGCCCAAGTGTTCAATTTAATGACCATTATAACAGTATGCTGGAAAACAGGGCAGATACTTAAATATACGATAAAATCATTCAAGATGTATGTAACCCGGGCCCTATGGAGCTTAGCTAAACATCTACCTGATCAATTAAGATTGTGCCCGGAAGATTACTGTACTTTTCGACCAAACAGGTCGCATCATACTCCTGCAAATTTGTCAATCTTGTGTTATGGGTCCAATTGGCATTCAGAAATAAATAGATGGACAAACACCAAAAGTATGCTAGCCTTACCTCCCAATCAGCCTTGTTTTCTCCAAGATAGTTTGTGAATGCCTTCTGGCCCCATGGGCAGTTGATAGGATTTACAATTGGAGCAAAGGCAGATACTGACTGGAGATAATGAAATGGCAATTGCTATTGGTCAATGGATACATATTCTATAAGAAATATAACTTATTTCAGTCAGCTTGTTCTAACGGGAGTCGTGTTGGATTTATTTTGTTTTTGGTTATAAGGTCGGGATCCACCCTTCTAACACAAAAACTTAAGCCATTGTGTAGGGTCATCACCTCCCCATATATTTTTGTTTGGTTTTCATCTATTTTTTCAATGTGGGACTCTAACCACAAATTCCAACATACGGAAGGTTTTGAGCTTGCTAGATTAACTACAATATTAAGTATCAGGGCATCTCATCTTAACAACACTCCTTTTTGCAAGTTGCAAGCTTTTCTTATGTGGTTTATGTTTTTTTGTTTCATCGTTAACCTTTTAAGAGAGGATGATTGGATGGGGAATAGCTAAGCACGAAAGGAAGTTGAGAATTGAGATATATGCTTTTCACTCCGGCTGTCATGTTTTTGAACCATAATTTCCCTTTCAGGTAAGAATAAAAGATTATACATACCTTATATTTGCCAAGATTTTTCAGGTATATTGTAAGTGCTCCATGACCGCCCATGGAATGACCAGATATTGAAGCGCGAGATGTATCAAGTTGAGGAAAATTCTCACTCAAAACGGCTGGCAATTCCTTGACTACATAGTCATACATGCGCCAGTTCTTCCACTTCTCTTGTGTAGCATTCAGATAAAATCCAGCTCCTACATGCATTAGAAGACAAAGAAAGGGTGATCCAAAGAACCATAAAATTGAGACTTCAGTTTTTTGAAGGTTCAGAAAGAAACCCTTTCTTCTAAAGAAACAATTGATTAATAGTTGAGGTTTCTATGATTTATATTCTTTTGTTTCATCTTTTGAGAGAAAGGGTTACTTTCTGAAAATTCCAAAACCTATATAAGTTTGCATGAATTATAAGTTAAGATAAAATACAGAAACAATAGTAAAAATGGTCAAGTTAAAGGGCAAGCATGTGGTGTGGGCATATGGGTAATCTTATGTGTAATAAATTATAAAATCTCCAAAGAAACATGGACGATGATACTATTGGAGAACACAACACTAGGTCAAATAAAAAACTACTTACCTACACCAAAGTCCCAACTGTCAGCTTCTCCTTCAACGTTCAACCCTCCTACAACACGTTTGGGAGAAATTTACAAGTGTCGGCACGAACTCAAAAATGAGTAGAAGGCAAGAAGAGAAAATGATATAAATATATGAAGCTTAAGCATAAGTTTGTGCAAGTACTGACAAATTACAGCCTAACATAACACTCTTAAAGCAAAATTGAAGCTTCAGAAAGGATTGAACTAAATAACTAATGTGTAAATACTAAGGTCATTGAGAAAGTACACTTGATGTACAAGAGCAACCTTTCCAAAGCTTTTCTTATTTAATTTAATTATGAAGAGAGACACAACCCATACCGAGTCACGTATCAATTTAGGGTCCGGGTGATAATCTATGAATCTATGACGTTTGCTCAAGTCAAAGCTAACAAGTTAGTTTGACAGTTTCATGCTGGGACACTACCGTCCACAGCCCTCCCCAAACCACTCAGGCTAGAAAGCAGTCAGCAGAAATTATAATGAAAGACAAAGATTTAGTCATATCGAATGTAAAAAGGTGAACAAATCTCATACTTGGAGATGTATCTGGAGCTATCAAAGCAACCCCTTCGCTTGAAGCTATACGCTGGGCACCAGACTTGAGTATAAAATTCTCATCGGAGCAGGTAAGCCCAGATAACCAGTAAAGCAGCTAGTACAGAGCAACCAGGCAGCACAATCAGGACCAAAACACAATATCACTACATGGATAATTTCTCAAAAACTATGATTGAGTAATAGAAATCGCAAAACTGGCTAAAGAAAGCAAACTGAAGTCGAATGATATAACAAGGTAGAACATTCCATTTCGAATTTGGAACAGTCAGATAGCTAATGGACCCTAATAACTGAATTCAAATTTGTAAAAAAACTTTCGTCAGAGTCCTTCCCGATTTGCATTATCATGAGTAGCACTTACCACTGTACTACTGTAGCACAAGATAATTCCATTTTCAGCTTAAAGAAGTCAAACGCAAAAATACAGATAAATAAGAAACGTTTATAGAGAATGTTATTTATTTGGTCGATGATGTGGTTCCATTTACAAAAACACACATTTCGATTCAATTGCGATGAATCTATAAATGGAAATAGGCGACTGATCAACACAGTATAGCAGCTAAAACCCTAGAAGGAGTAGTATGTATAGGTAACTATACTGATAAGGATCTCCAAACGGAAAATAGTGTGAAAATTCCAAAATCGAAAGGATTGACATGAGATTGACAAAGAATTGAAGGAAATAGGGGGGTGTACGTACAGGGAATTTAGGGGAAGGAGAAGAAGAAGGGGGGAAGTAAACATGGAAGGTCATGGAGCAGCCCAAGGTGGGACTAAAGTGTTTGTATCTCTTATTGTAACCGCCAAACATCTTGGAGCTGCTGATCTCTTCTGGCTTCGTCTCCATGTCTCTTCAATCTTTACTCTCTCTCTCTCTCTCTCTCTCTCTCTCTCTCAACGAGACAGCGACGATCTGATTCTGAAGGAGCGACCAATACATTGCCTAATACGGAGTAATGCCTATCTATCAATCACGATTCACTAGGATGATGAGGAGATTCTATGGGCTGGGCTTCTCTGTTTATTGGGTCCGTAGATTGGAAAGTATGATAGGCCCATCAGAACTCCAAACTCAGGTCATACGCACAGCCACAGGCAGAGACACCAGCGTCATGAATTGTTTTTTAACGAGGATATTGGTAAGATTTTGAAACGGCTATTAACAAGACCATCTTTGTATGATTGTACAATAAATCCTTTTTAATTTTAAAAAATATTTACGAATCAGATCGAGTGAAAAGAAAAAACCTTCTTCTTATAGTGTTCATTACCTTGGGATATTATAACCAATTAGTTTGCTTGGCCTTTAATGAGAGTTTAAGTTAGACTACGGCTTAATTGTGTAAGACTCGGACTTGTTTTTATAGAAACTAGTTTACTTTACCCGCCCGTTGTGCGGTTTCTTAATAAACAAAATGATGATTAATTTATATTTTTTTCTGAAATTTGAAGGTTATATCTATTCAAATTAAATGTAATATTTTTTAAAATATAATAAAAATTTGAGCAAAGGTATAAATGTATAATGTAGTTGTATTATAAAAACAATGTGCTAAAATAAGTGGTAATTTAATTTGTGGTTAATATCCTTATGACCCATTAAAATAAAAAGAGAATATGTAATTATTATGTATAAATTGTTTATATAATACGTACTAAAACATACTCCCTCCGTCTCAAAATTTAGGTTGTTTGACTTTTTGGCACACTTTTTAATGTGTTCAAAACTCTATGAAATATTATTTATTTTTTAAAAATTTTAAAATAATTTCTAACTTATAAATAATAAGTATGAAATTATTTAAAAAAAATTTAAAAAAATTTAATATTTCATAGAGTTTTTAACATATTAAAAAGTGTGCCAAAAAGTCAAACGACTTAAATTTTGAGACGGAGGGAGTATTATTATTAACAATTTTATTATAAGATTAAAATATATAATATTAGATAAATTTATCTAATTAAGATATAAGGTTATATTGGATAGATTATTTGATCTAAAAAGTTAAGTTTTTTACCTAACTATATGGACTTATTAATTGATGTGGCCCAAATAAATAATACCAATTTAATTCAGAATATGACACGTAAGCAAAAATAATCCCGTTTTAATCCAGAAAATTCCACGTAGGCGAATCGCACCAGAGACCGTTTCAGGCTTCTGCTTTAGTATTTTACTAGTCTTATGGCTTGCACTCTTGTGCGGTTTCTTTATAATTATACTATGTAATTTATTATATTAATTATTTTTTTATTAAAGTGTGAAAGGTTAAAATAGTTTCCTTGAAATATTTCAAAGAAAGATTTCATTTCATCTAACTTTAAACTAAATTAAGTGGTTGAATATTTACAAAAATAAGTGGGACCAATTAAATGAGATGGCAAAATTATATTTTTTTATTAATTAAGGTGGCTAAAAAAGGTAACATCATATTAATCCAGAATATAAAGAAAGATAAGTGGGCAAATGATGGGATGGACAATGTATAGATATTATAGTATTATTATTTAATTAAGGTCCGGTTATCGATTGTTCTATCCTATGTCCCAAGGGCATAAGATAAGAGTATTAATTTGAAAATATTTTTTAAATTTTAATTGATTTAGCTTTTTTTTTCAATTAGATTCATATGGTCGTTTTTTTTGTAGGGAACCTTTTCTAATTTAGCATCTTATCCTATGTCCTTGGGACACAGGATAGAAAGATCGTTTTTATATATTACATAGGAGGATCAATAGAAAATATAATTAAGGTCTATCTATATAATATTTTGTTTGTTACACGATAACTAACTATAAACAATACTTTATATGGTCATGTAAATATACATATTGCATATAAATATAGATGTTTCGGATGCCTGAAACGATTTCATAATTGTTAGAAATTCTTTTTGTTATAAATATGGATACATTAACTTTTTTATAAATATTTGATCAAAAACAATATTGGCTCTGTTATTTTGATGCATTATAAATAAAGTAGATTTAATAATTGGCATAATAATTTATTATTTGAATTAAATAAATATTTGCCGGCATGAATGACATTAGATAGATTTATCTTAAATGATAAGTTTTCTACTTAAATAAGATATAAGGTACAATATTTATAAAACAAATAATTAAGATATAAGGTTATATTGGATAGATTATTTGATCTAAAAAGATAAGTTTTTTACCTAACTATATTGGCTTATTAATTATTGTGGCTAAAAAAGATAACACTATTTTAATCTAGAATATGACATATATGAAAAAATAACACAATTTTAATCTAGAAAATGCCACGTATGCGAATCGCACCAGAACCCATTTCAGACATCTATTTTAGTTTACATAATAAATTTATGAATTTGAATAATTGAAACAAAAATTTGAGTAAAATAAAAAGTTTATCGTTTATATAATTGTTTATACAAATGTTAATATAACGGCTATTTATAAAGTCATGTAAACTTTAGTTACGTAATTTAAAATCTTATAACTACGTAAACAACGAAGTTTAAATTATTTGAATATTATAAAATTAATTAAGATATAAAATAACGATAGATATAAGTTTTAGGATTTTGTCATGTATATCTTTTTGTAGTTGGTTATCATAAAAGTATATTTTTTGTACGTAACTAATTAATATATTAGGCCAAATATTTAAATTAAAATGTTAGGTTTTTATGAATAATTAAGATATACGTTAAATATTTATAGTATTAAAAATGATAGATTTTACAACTAATTAAAATATGAATTTGAATATTTATATTAAAAATTAATTGTTCAACAATTTAAATATAAGGTTATATTGGATAGATTATTTGATCTAAAAAGATAAGTTTTTTACCTAACTATATTGACTTATTAATTGACGTGATGCAAAAAGAT
Organism: Persicaria maculosa; assembly: GCA_963922045.1. Classification (NCBI taxonomy): domain Eukaryota; kingdom Viridiplantae; phylum Streptophyta; class Magnoliopsida; order Caryophyllales; family Polygonaceae; genus Persicaria; species Persicaria maculosa. Next base: position 111,427 of record OY998267.1, read on the forward strand.
AATATCACTTTAATCCAGAAAATGACACGTAAGCAAAATAATCTCGCTTTAATCCAGAAAATTCCATGGACGCGAGATCGCCCCAAAGACCATTTCAGACCTCTGCTTTAGTGTTTTATATATAGAAGATTGGGTTAAATAAGTGTAGTACACTTGATAGTTGGTTGATTGAATAAATTGAACTAGAAGATACTAATATAATATAGCTGGAACAATTAATATAAGATGATGATTTAAGCATGGACTTGTTAACTTACCTGGATTGAAACGGTTAGGTTTGGACATAGTAATTAAAATGTCTTTGTCATTTAGAGTGTTAATAGGTAAGTAACTCGATTAGTATATTTAATAGACGATTTAGACAATTGAACCGACTAAAAAGTAGTTGGTCATGGCTAATTGATACTTAATCGGTTAAGTGTAAATTTATAAGTGCCTAGGTGTATCCATTGCCTCATGTGCAGGGCGTCTATTTTGTTGGGTTCTACGATATGGGATATTGATAATTATAAGGGTGAGTCTTGCTTTATAAATATGTTATGACTTGAGACGTGGTAATATATATGAAAACCTTGAAATATGTATGATGAGTATAAAAGCAAAGAGATTATATGTCTTGGTTTAATTTGTGAAGTGTCTTGACTTGTCATTTATAGTGCAAGTATGTAAGTGTATACGACGATGTAGGAGACGTTTTGGAGAAATTGATACACTTGTGAGATTACTTGTTTAAATTGTAGAAATATAATTTATTTGGATAAAAATATGAATGATATTGTTGGTTTATAAATACTTAATGGGAACAAGGTTAATTGAGAATGATGGTCACGACGAGAATGTTAGATTACTTGAGTAAAATATTGTTTGGTCTTGTGTTGACTTGGAAGTCTGCTTGTATGTTGATTAAATATGTATTGATGAGTTATTCCTTGCTTATTACTCGCTAGTGTGATTGGATATATGATATATTTTCTGAGTGGCTTGTTTGCTGGCTAATTGGATGTGAAGACCCAAGATAAGTTTTCTACGGGAGCTTACTCAGTGACCGGACCTCATGCCTAATGTGTCATATAGTATGTAGGTGTTGCATATCGCATGTCATGTAGTATCATGATTAGGACTTGCACTTATGAATGAACATCCTTATTCTCTATGCGTTTGAAACAGTACGACCGTTATCTGTGAGTCTTAGAGTCTTTGCTAGGGTCATAGAACAACTCAACACCATCGGGTTTGTCCTGATAGAGTCAAAGGAAAGCATGAGTATGACTTCTTATATCTATTATGGTTCGGCGGTGACCGAGCGTCCTACCTCGGTGTGGGTATGGACATTTAACCCCGGTGTGGGTATAGAATTTATCTATTATGGTTCGGCGGTGACCGAGCGTCCTACCTCAGAGAGGGTACGTACATATTAACCCCGGAGTGGATATAGTTGGAGATATAGGGATATGTCACTTAGCATTCTATGTGGATCTATTTAATCGCTTTCTGCATATATATAAATTGTTAGCATGCTTGTGTGATTTTAATTCTCGTATTGCATTAGAGCATCCTTTATTTTAGGTATATGCGTTATGTCCTCACCGAGGTCTTTAGGGCCCGTATGAGTCTCTTGGCCTGCCTTCGTGATATAGTTTCAGGTACCCACACCTTTTTTATGCTTGTTGATTTGCTTTTATGACGTGGTTTATCATGGGATGAGACTATGAGAGTGTTAGAAGACATCACACATCTTACAACCTTGTTTTCACAAATGTTTTGGTTAAATGGGTCACTTTGAAACACATTGTATTTATTTTAATTTACACTCGTTTTGTTCCTTCATGAGGTTTTGGCTAGTCAAAATAGGACAGGTTTTCGTGGGGAAGCACAAAATATGATTGGATTATTTGACTGATTTTGAGGGTTTGAAATCCCTTTTTTCTTGAATTATATCATTAAATTCTTAAGACTTAAACATGGTTATAACTTGAAGAGGACAAATAAACAGCTCGTACTTGGATTGCTAAGATCTGGCAGAGGGATACTTCTTCCCTCTAAACGTAACCCGAATTTTATAATCTGGGTCATTACAAAAGATATGCATGTTGATGTTTCTATTGAGAAAATAAAGGAGTTGATTTCCTTCTTTGAAAAATATAGGAAAACTGATTATTTAGATGACTTAGAAACAGCAAAGGTCATTGCAAGTACAGTGAATATAGATCCAGTATTTCCTTAAAGGCGTCAAATTCGAAGGAAAAAACAGTTTGATGAGAATTCTAATGATGATGTTGTTCAATCTAGAGAGTACATATTTAGGGTGAATTATTTTTTATTTATTGTTGATCAAGCAATTAGTTCACTTGGGAGGTTTGAGCAATATGATGAATATGAAAATATTTTTGGCTTCTTATTCACATCTAAAAAGTTACACTCTTTCGGCGATGCACAATTAAAGACTTGTTGCAATAATATTGAAGTTTCACTTAAGAAAAATTAACAATGTGACATTAATGGGAGTGAATTATTTGTGGAGTTAAAGATACTACAAGATTCCTTGTCTAGAGAAGTGATGCAACCTATTGATATTTTGAACCATTTAAAACATGTTGGTTGCTTCTCTAATGCAATTATTGTTTATACAATCTTTCTGGCTATTATTTCCATTAATATTGCATCTGCAGAAAGAAGTTTTTCAAAATTAAAGTTGTTGAAGTCATACCTGCGATCTACAATGATACAAGAGAGACTTAATGGATTAGTTTTAATATCAATTGAGAAGGATCTTTTGGACAAAGTAGATTGCGAAGAATTGATTGAAAGCTTTTGTTACAAACAATGTTAGGAGGATGATGCTTTTCAAGTGAATGAAAATATAAAATGCGCATTAGGTTGGAGTTATTTTGATTAAGAATTATTTGATAAGTAGAGTGTTTTGTTGTTATTTTGATTAAGAACTATTTTGTAATTTAATAAGTTAAGTATTTTGTTGCTATTTTGAATAAAAAAATCATTATCTTACTTTAGTGTTATGTAAATTTCATTTAAAATTTTCGTCGAATACCATCTCGTTTAACTAGGTTTTGCACAGGGCCTCCGAGAAACCCATTAGTCGGCCATGAGAACGAGTACGGTTTTTTATGGTTTTTTTTCCCAATTAAGTTGTTTGATTAGCTATACAATTTAATCTAATATAATTTGTAAGCAAATTAACAAATCCCATGGCAAACAATAACATATCCAAGTAAACATAATCAGAAAGAAACGATACTTGGGATATGGTGGAATAAACGATTTGAAGGAACTCAAAATAAATTTTGACGGTAGTTATAACTACTCTGACTCTTTTGGTGCAAGTTTCATCATTCGCGATCACACGGGTTCGGTGATTGTCTACAGTGACAGACAACTTACTCTCAGGTCACCGCTCATGACTGAGGCTATAAGACTTCTTTTGGGCATCCAGAAAGCAAAAGAATTGGGTATGTCCAGTATCCACATTGAATGTGATAACCTAACCGAGTAATTGTGATCAACACGCGCAATCTAGGGGTGCTGGTCCTGCCCATGGAAAATTGAGATGCTCACGACGGATATTCTCCTGCTTCTCCGGTCCTTCAACCATGTTAACCTCTCTCACTGCTTCCGGGAGATTAACAAATGTGCCGACCACATCTTTCGATTTTTTCAGTTTATCGCCTGACCAGATGTTCAACTAAATAGACATCTTTGTATCTCTTCGGTGGTGGTCTAATAGAGAGTACTAGCCATTTAAATCTTTACATGTAAAAAAAAAAATCCAAGTGAATGTAAGCGAAAGCAGTGAAGTCAAGGTTGGTAAGGTCAAGTCAACCGACAGCAATAGCTTTATGAATGACCAAGAAATTATAATAGATATTGTGAGGTAGAATGAATATATTAGGTACAAGTCAAGGTTGGTAGGGTCTTTTTATACACATTTAAGCCAAGTGTGTGTATATATATTATGTATAAAATATATTAGTCTAGTTAGATTTTTATTTTTTTTTTTGATCAGAAGTCTAGTTAGATTTTAGATTGGCTCAATTCAACATTTGCGTTTTGTTCCCATTTAACCACCACAATTCACAAACGTAACAACCAACAAAATAAAGGGAAATATGTGGCTTTAAGCCTTAGGCTATATATAAACTTGGCCTGGATGCCCAACCCAACTGCCCAAGTACGTACAACATAAATATATTAACACACCTCTTCCCCTCTTCCCATTAGCTGCAGATAGCAATATTAATTATATATGGCGCCGGCCGAACAACCTCTTGTGTTCACAGTGAGGAGGCAGGAACCACAGCTGGTGGCTCCAGCCAAGCCCACCCCTCGCGAGCTCAAGCCCCTCTCTGACATCGACGATCAGGAGGGCCTCCGCTTCCACATCCCCGTCATACATTTCTACCGCAGGAGATCATCTGAAGCCAATATTAATATTATTGGCGACCCCGCGGTGGTCATTAAGGAAGCCTTGGCAAAGGCTCTTGTGTTTTACTACCCGTTTGCGGGCAGGCTTCGTGAAGGGCCTGGCCGGAAGCTGGTGGTGGACTGCACCGGTGAAGGAGTCATGTTTGTTGAGGCTGACGCCGATGTGAGGCTTGAGGATTTCGGGGAGGATCTCCAGCCTCCTTTCCCTTGCTTGGAGGAGTTGCTGTTTGATGTTCCTGGTTCCTCTGGTGTTCTTGATTGCCCTTTGATCCTCATTCAGGTGACTCGCCTCAAATGTGGCGGATTCATCCTTGGCCTTAGGCTGAACCACACCATGAGCGACGCACCAGGGCTGGTTCTGTTCATGAGCGCTGTGGCAGAGCTTGCACGGGGCGCATCTGAGCCATCAGTGCCACCCGTGTGGGCCCGGGAGCTGCTCAATGCACGAGACCATCCCAAGGTCACCTGCATTCACAGGGAGTATGAGGAGGTGGAGGACACAAAGGGGACTATCGTACCCTTGGACTCCATGGTTCATCGCTCTTTCTTCTTTGGCCCCGACCAGCTCCTAGCTCTTCGGAGGTTCCTGCCGCCCCACCTCCGTCGTTGCTCCAGGTTCGAGGTCTTGGCTGCCTGCCTTTGGCGCTGCCGCACAGTCGCCCTGAACCCCGACCCCGAGGAAGAGGTACGTAATTCAAACTTGTTTAATTAATTTAATTCACCTTAATTCACCACATATATATATATATATTTAATTATATATATTTAATTGACCTTAATTGACTGTAATTCAAACTTGGGTAATGTGTTAACAACTCTTACTGTGTTAAATGTTAACAAATCAATATTCGACAAAATTTATCAAATATTCATCACAGTCACTCAATTATTCATCAAAACTTTTGTTACAGTCACTCAAATATTCATCACAGTCACTCAATTATTCACAATTTTTCAAACATTCATCAATATTCGGCAACATTTAAGAAATATTCATCACAGTAACACAATTACAGGATTGGGGGTGGATACACGCGCAAGGGCTTGAGTTTTTTGGGTGATAATTTTTTTTAATTGGCAATAATTATTAATTGAAATGAATCTTTTAAATGTTGTCGAAAAGCTTTGATGAATAATTGAGTGATTGTGATGAATATTTGATAAATTTTGCCGAATATTGATTTGTTAACATTTGATCCGTATTCTATATATATATATATATATATATATATATATATATATATATATATATATATATTTACATAATATTTTGGTCACACGAAAAACACCCTCTCCACTTGGTTAATTACATATATAATTGATCTCCATCATGTACATATATACTCTTTCCGTTAAAAAATATAAGTCTTTTTAGTTTAAATTTGTGTTTGAAATTATAAGTCTTTTCTAGGTATTGAGATGTGAAAATTATTAATTTTTGACTTTTTTTTTATCAAGTTTTATTGGTAGATAATTGAGAGTTATAGATAATTAACAAGGGATATAAAAGTAATAAATTTATGGTTTTATTAATTTGTGATTGATATTTAAAAATACTTATATTATCGAATGGAGGAAGTAGTATTAATCAGCAGTTAGCTGATTCAAATCCTCCGATCCATTTAATATATATAATTTGTGTACAGATGCGGTTGATCTGCATAGTGAACGCCCGCAGCAAGTTGACCCCGCCGCTCCCCACCGGCTACTACGGAAACGCCTTTGCCTTCCCTGTCGCCGTCTCCACCGCTGGTCGCATCTCTTCCAACCCGCTGGGCTACGCACTTGATCTCATCCGCAAGACCAAGGCTGGGGTCACCCAGGAGTACATGAAATCCCTAGCCGACCTATTGGTCCTTCGTGGTCGGCCCCACTTCACCGTCGTCCGCAGCTACCTCGTGTCAGACGTAACACATGCCGGGTTCACCGAGCTGGATTTCGGGTGGGGTCTTCCAGCTTATGGAGGGCCCGCCAAGGGCGGTGTGGGGGCTATCCCTGGTGTAGCTAGCTTCTTCATCCCCTTCAAAAACGGGGTTCTAATTCCGGTCTGCCTCCCAGCGGTGGCTATGGAGAGGTTCGTTGAGGAGCTGGATAAGATGCTCAAGGCTGATGCGGTGGACGTCCACATACCTACTGCTTCAAATGTTTCTTCTTTGATAATGTCTTCACTTTAAGGCCGGGAATTACAAAATTTCATATATATATATATATATATATATATATATATTTATATAATTGCAATAATCTACCTAGCTTTAATTTGTATACAATATAAACAACTGATGTTAGTTTCCTTTGTGAGCTGAATTACAATAAGACGTACTTGTTATATCATGTTTAGTTTGTATTGTAAAACGTACATCTATATATATGTGTGTGTTGAACTGAATCTAACTTATTTTGTTTACCACCGACACAAAGAAAGATCATCAACGATCAGACTTACCACCGACACAAAGAAATACAACAAGACTTACCCCTGTTTTGGCTATTTTCCAAAATAGTTTGTTACTTTGGCTAGTTTGCAATTTTTTTTTCATTTTTTTGACCATTTCAAAAAAAAACTCTACGATTGTCGGGTTCTATTTTATATTAAAATATTAGGCACAACTAATAACAAAAATATAACACAAAAATATAAAAGTTCTTTTATAATTATAATAATCATAATTTTTACAAATAATATATATATCAAAATTTTAATTAAAGCAACAAACATTTTTCATCCTTCTAACAAAAACAAAGCCTTCTATAGGGGTCCTACTCTTTCTCTCTTTTGATAGAAGAATACCGTCTTTTTTTATTAGAAAAGAATTCAATTATTGCAAAACTACCCAATAACCATTTTTTTAAAATTGTGATAGAGGAGTAGGTTAAAAAAAATTTTAAAAATATATATACCAGGCTAGGCTCAAATATTACGGGGCTTTGAAAATTTGAGGGCCATGTGTGGTTGTACAACTGCACTAGGGCTGATGCTGACCCGTTTGAACAAATTCCTAACTTGCCATGAAAAACACATTAAACATATAATTCCAAGCATACCCTATCGTGTGTGTATGTGTGTGTATATATAGGAGGGATCAAATGTTTAAAAGTCTTAACATGTTAAATGTTAACAAATAATGACCGTTGATTGAATGAAGATGGATATATGTGATTAATCAATGATTTTTTGGATTTATTTTTAATAAAAAAGGGGACCCACATGGATTAACACTCCACTTTCACAAGGAGAGAGCGTGGGATGCACACCAGTAACTGATCAATCGTGGGAGGCGTTATTTTTTTTTTCAATTTACACAAACTTTTTTTTTGTGCCAATTTACTCCAATTTCCTTTTTGAAAAGATTTTTGGTCATACAAATCAAGATCGTGATCTATTAATTTGGTATGTGAAATCTTTGAAAATCAGTGACAGTTTCATCCAAGTGGATGGTGAAGAAGAGGAAGATTCATCAAAGTTTTTTAATTTCTTAATTTTCCAAAGTAGTCATCAATATTCGGCAAATTTTATCAAATATTCATCACAGTCATTTAATTATTCATCAAAGTTTTTGTTAAAATTTATCAAATATTCATCACGATCACTCAATTATTCATCAAAGTCACTCAAATATTAATCACATTCACTCAATTATTCATCTGACGACGCTCTATTCCCCAGACAAATATGAGAAAACTTCATAATTTTCCAAGTAGTCATCAATATTCGGCAAAATTTATCAAATATTAATCACAATCACTCAATTATTCATCATAGTTTTTTGTTAAAATTTATCAAATATTCATCACAGTCACTCAAATATTCATCACAGTCACTCAATTATTCACAATTTCCCAAATATTCATCAATATTCGGCAACATTTAAGAAATATTCATCACAGTAGCACAATTATTCATCAAAGTCAAGAATCTTTTCAACAATATTCATATCACGCCTCCTGAGTATGAAACAGGACCTATTTTGTACGAGTGACTCAAATTTCTACAATATTCATATCAAGACAACAAATATTCATCAAAATCCCCTTTCAACTCCCCTCTAATGAAAATTCGCGTTCATCCCTAACCTGGGGCGAATTCGATGGTGCGCTACAGTTGCGTCACCATGGTGTCTCTTCAAGCCGCCTACAGACTCCACTGACTAGGTTCACTTACAGCCACAGGTGCGACTCTCGGATGAGCACTATTCGCCGGAATCGCCCTAGTATGAGACGCGATGAAGAGGGTGAGAGACGATTGTTTTCTAATCGTCCAAAAAAAAAGAGATTTCGGTTGGGATATCACGCACGTGTGTTGGGAGAAAAGGGTAGTTTTTATCTTTCCATACTAAAATTAATTAATTTCGGGAATTAATCTCGTCCTTCCATTTGCAATCAATGAACGACCTATATTTGTTAACACAAAACACATTAAGGGATAGTTACACATGACCTAACCCCCCTCTCTCTCTCTCTATATATATATATAGAATATGGATCGTATGTTAACAAGTAATACAGTAGTAAATGTTAACAAATCTGGATCCTTGATTGAGGTAAAATGAAAGATTGAGATTAATTGTGTATTTTTCTATTTTCTTAAAAAAAGCGGTGGGTCCCAACCAAAATGTACACCCACCCTCTTACCTTACCGCGTGTACCCACCCTTCATCAAAATTCACATCCTCATTTTGTGTTAAATTTAAAGGGTGATAATATTTACACCCATAAATTTTACTATATGCACCACATCTACGCCTCTTGAATCACACTCCTACTTCTCTTGAGTCACACACCTGCCCGTCAAGAGGCGCAATGTATTTTAATGTAAAATACCCTGCGCCTCTTGAGGGGCAGGTGTGTGACTCAAAAGGAGCAGAGTGTATTTTAAAAAAAAATATAAAAAGTGAGATATGTGGTGTAAATAGTAAATTTTGTGGTGTAAATAACATTGGCTAATTTAAAACTATCGTACATGGGAGTGGGGCCATGTGGATTTTTTTATGTGGAATTACTAGTTGATATACTTTACTTTTTTAAACTATTTTTTTTGCCATTTTTTAATTCAAAGATACATTGCATTGTAATTTTTATACTTTTTATTTTTAAAAACTAGATCTTTTTATTATTATTTTTCCATTATATCACCAAAGCCAATGCGATCTTTTTTTTTGCTTTTACCATTTTATATAATCGAAAATGACGAGTAAAATAATATAGCTTATTTGTAAGAATCGTTATTCAAAATTTACCGAATAATATTTTCAAATATATATTTTTAAATTAAAAAACTCATAATTTTAAAACAGTACTCATAATTTATACGAATAATATTTCAAATTCCGATGAATAATACATCCAATTACTATTAATAATTGTCGAATCCCAAAACCCTAAACAAGTATTTAGGATTTCTATAAATAATGATTCACATTTTGACGAATAATAATCTAAATTTTATTGAATAATATTTCAAAAGGATTTATATTAATTTATTTTTATTGAACATATAAAAGATTTTTTTGTCCATTTTTCAATGTCTATGAATAATGATTGATATTTAAAAAAAATAATGCTTCAAAATTTCCATTTTTTAATTCAAAACAATTACTTGTGATTTATATTAATAATGATTCAAATTTCGATAAATAATGTTGAAATCTCAAATCTCTAAACAACAAAATGATTGGTCTACAAAGTCGTCACTGCTGTCTTCTGAATACACTACTCGTTTATTCCCACGCTTGTTATCTTTGCACCACGTTTAAGTAATCATCTTCCTACCTGATTCACATATAAATTATCTTCAATTATACATATTTTCGCGAGAAAAAAACAAATAACAATGACTTGTTGCCCCAAATCTCCTCATGTTGTACTCTACTCTAAGTTGATGTGTTTGTCACAACTGCACAATAACTCCCAATTACAAATGAATAATTATTATCAACTTAACGAATAATTATTATCAACCTATCGAATAGTTGCAATATATACTAACACTTTTGCAAGGTTTGGATATCAAATCTAACTGAGAAATCCTCATTATACACGAATAATAACAATCTAGTTAGCGAATACTTACAAACGTCTTAATTATTGAATAGTTTCAAAACTATCTCACCTTTTTCCAACTTTTCAAAATCAAATGCAAACGATAACTTCCCATTACTCATGAACAATTACCATCAATTTATCGAATATAAAAACTGCACAATAACTCCAAATTACAAATGAATAATTATTATCAACTTATTGAATAATTACTATCACCCGCTGAATAGTTGCAATATAGACTAACACATTTGCCTGGTTTGACCATCAAATCTAACTCATAATACCTCATTACACACGAATAATATATAACCATATATTTAGCGAATAATTACAATCACCTTATCGAATAGTTTTGATTACTTGAATAGCAATTTTATTTCGATTTTGCACACCCAAATTTTACGCCATACCGATGAATAATTATTGATTTCTCGTTGAATACCCATGAGAATCAAATAATCAACCACTAACCAACATCATCCCTATCAATTATGCCCAAATTTCACCCATTTCATCAAAACCCCTTGCCATATCCTCTCTAGCCAAACATCTAGTATAACCCTAACCCAACCAATTGCCGAATAATTACAATCCTCAATAAAAAGGAACGAAACTTACCCATAGAGATGCTCAGAGGGCTGCCTTGATCGCCGCCGACAATCGCTTCACACACCGACCGCCTCTGCTACGCGAATATACACCGACTTCAAGTCGCGCTGTCTTCAATTGCCGGAACTGCTTCTTCACAGTAGTAGATCCCTTCAAGCCGCGCCACCTTCACTTGCTGGAACTTCTTGGTGCGTCGCCGGAAGGCTGCGATTTGAGCCCGGAACCCTCTTCTGCTCAGACGCCGTCGCCAAGAAGAAAGTGGCACCGGGAAGCTGAGATTTGGTGGTGGGGTTGATGAAGGAGTTGTGGCTTTCTCTTTCTCTCTCCCCATGAACTCTAAAAAGGGATTTGACCCCACGCGCAGTGTAAAAAGGAAAAGGAAGTTATATTTCTATTTTAGTATTAAAATTAATTAATTTCGGAGAATAATCTCATCCATCCATTTGTAATGATCCAATAGCTTATAGTGGTTAACACTTAATACCGTAAGAGATATGAATACATGACCCAACATATATATATAGTGTTGATCAAATGTAAACAGCCCTTACAATGTAAACTAGAAAGAAATCAGAGCCATCAAATTGAATGAAATGAAGGGTGTAGATTCAACTTAAATTTTAGCTTTTTTTTGAAAAAATTAACGGGTGGAACCCGCGGTAGAATTCACTTACTCTCACAATTTGTACGCGTGTGATACAACCGAATGAAAGTCTTCTTCCACCCATTGGAAGTTCGGGCAACGAAGTAACAGTGTGGGGCCCATAAATACATTAAAGCTTCTTTCATGTAAAATGCTGAACATTTTTTTAAAATTAAAATAAATAGGTGCTACTCCGTATTATATCTAATTATTTTATTGGATAAATATATACATTAAGGAATATTCTCAACGTTTTTAGAGTTAAATTGTGGAAAATTTTTGGTGAAAATTTGTGGTGAAGAATGTCAATAAATAAATTTTAGGATAATTATATTAATTATTTATTCAACACGTTTTACCCGGATAATATTATGTCAATTATGAATAATCTTAGGATATTTTTCTTCAATTTTATATGAATAATGATTTGATATCAAAGAATAATGATTCCCGATTCAATAAATAATGATTCTCATTATTTTATAGATATTTTTCATTTATTTAATATTTTCTAAATTTTTCATTTTTTTCAAACTATATAGCAAAATTAACAAAAGTGGGTTTATATGTACGAATTAATTCGTAAATTACCAAATAATGCATAATTTTTATAGATCATTATTTCAAACTTCTTCTTATATATGAATAATCTTTGTAATTTCACCAAATAATGTACACTTTTGTTGATTATTATTTAAAATTCTCCAAAATAATAAATATATTAATAATTAATCGTCTTCTTAAATACGAATAATAGCTATAATTTAAATGAATAATCTCACAAATTTAATCGAATAATATTTAGAGCTTAACCCAATAATCATCCTTTAAATACGAATAGTCCTTCTACTTTTACAAATAATTTCATTTCAACTAAACTATCTTGATAATAAATGTAAAAAAAGGCAAAAAAAACCTAGTAAAGTTCGTAAACAATCGTCTTCTTATACATGAATAATCTATATAATTAACCGAATAATCTTTTAAATTTAACCAAATAATTATTCCTTAAATATGAATAATCTTTCTAATTTAACCAAATAATGAATATTTTTTATATATAATTGTTTCAAACTTCTTCTTACGTATGAATATTATTTGTGATTTTACCGAACAATGTATAATAATTATTATTATTATTTTAACCTCCCTAAAATTAAAAGGTTTATAAATAATCGTCTTCTACCTATGAATAATCTCTATAATTTAATCAAATAATATTTTAAAATTTACTGAATAATCGTTTCATTATAATTATCTAGGATTCAAAGATTCAAAGTTAAAAATAAAACGAAACAAACTAAAAAGGAAAAAAAATCAAAACAGTAACACACTAACACAGGAACACGCTTTTATCTATGATACCCCGAAACTCCATTTCATAGCGGTTTCGCGTTTCTGCATATCAAGAAACTCCGAAACTCCGGGGAAACACCTCAGAAACGTTTCTGAGAGCTCAGAAACTTTGACCGTTTCGTTGACCAAAAGAGTCAGAAACTTTGACCGTTTCCGTTTGGTCAGAAACGTTTCTGACTTGCCAAATGACGTTTCCACTAATTTTGTAGTTAAAAAATAAAAAAAATCAAACCCTAAATCATACTTCCCCTTCTTTTCGTCTGAAACCCCCGTTTCCTTCTATCCTTGCCGCCTACTTCTCCATTTTCAGTCTTCCCTCCTCTCACTTGCTCAGTGCTCTCTCCCTCTAAGCTTTCTTCGGTAAACCCTCACTTGTAGAACTTTCTCTTGATAAGCCAAAACTTAAGGATGAGTTAGCTAAGTAGAAGATTGATGTTGGATTGATTATTTTGTGTTTTTTCTTGATTATGTTGTTATTTTAAAACTAAGTTACTTTATTTTGTTGGTTTGCAAGACATTTAATATATTTGACATGTCTGTATTGATTTCTGTTAAGGAGCAAGGACACTATTTACCACAGTATTGAACATTTTAATTTGTAGCTTTAATGATGCATTCAGTGTGTATCACTTAGTGATATGTTTATTGCTCTTATTTAGACCTTTAAATGAACATATAATTCATATTGCCGTTTCCTCGGCGTTTTCGTTTCCTACAAAATTTGGATTGTCGTTTCCCGTTTCCGTTTTCGTTTTCCTTCCGGTTTCCGTTTCTATTTCCGTGTAACATAGGCTTTTATTTTGGGACGTACACGCTCTGACGCGCAGGAAATGGCCTTTGTTTCATACATTAACTGGTGGGGCCCATCCATATTAATTTTTTTTTTTCCGAAAATTATGATTAATCTATAGCCCTTGATTTTGTTGGATTCTATGGTCTAAATTCGTTCCTAGTTTACATCATAAAGGTTGTTTACACATGAACCACCCATATACATATATATATATATATATATATTCGACCTAAATTCTTAAAGAACACTTGGTTCTTTGGATATAAATTAATAGTTGATTCAAGAAAGAGACGTGCATTTATACGAGGCAACACTGGTGCCTTGTGGTTTTGTGGTTTTTTTTTTTTGGGGGGGGGGGTGGGATTGAGGCGGGGTCGCTTGCGGGACGTCCCGTCCTTGTAAACACTATATTATTGTATTTTATTTTTGGAAATTTCACGATAACCTGAGGTTACTAAGGTTTTTTTTCTTCATATTATCAACTAGTGTAGGTTTGGTCCCGTGTACAGAGAATACATTAATACAATATTATAAATAATTTAAATAAATTTCAATAAATAATAATAATATAAATTATTTTTCCACCAAAAATTAATGTAGATATAAATAAAATTAGTTCAACGGATTACAAAAAATCTAAATATCTTTTATTTAGATTCTCTCAAAATATAAATAAAATTCACATTTATAAGGTATTTTTTTTTCTAATCTACATTTAATTGAATCTCATGTAATTTAATAGATAACCATTTTTTAAAAATATTTTAATATTGTTTTTTTTATTGAATATATAGTATATATTTATTACGTTAGTTTACTAAAATATCTATCTACAGATGGATTGTGGCTACATAATATTTTGATAAATTATTTTGGTCTCAAACAATAATATAGATATAAATAAAATAATAATTATTAAATAATTAATTTTGATATTAATAATTTTTTCCAACAAAAAATAATCTAGATATAAATAAAATAGCACTTATCAAATACTACAAATTTATCTATTAATATTTTTGGTAAGTATGACTCTGAAATATTTTTTATTTATTTTTTTGTCAATTAAATAATATATATAGATATATAGATAGATTGTGGCTTATATAACTTTCTATAAACTATGATAACATATTAATTTATTAATTTTTTTCGCTAGATTCAACCACAACACGCCACATAGGATTTTTTTGCCCTAGAATCAACCACAATGCGCCACATAGGACGCTATGCATCGATTTTAGTATATGTATATAGATGTAGGGCTCTTTTGATCTCTTCACATTCACCATTCTCTCAACACTGATGTTACGCATAATTCGCATCGTAAACAAGAGTTTCTGATATTTCATTTGGTAACCCTAGGGTTTCGAAAAAAATTGTGTCACGTCAATAAAGTTTACTTTGTCCAAAAAACGTCATTTTTAATTTATAGGTGGGTGAGTAGTGTAATATAACAAAAATTATGGATTATTTTCACAAATATGAACATTGAAAGATAGTTCTGAACGAAGGATTGAGCGAATGGAGAAGAGTATTGCTGGGAAAGCCGATAGCAAAGGCAGGCCGAGGACCTCAGGGCTGGCTCCAGAGGCGGCAACAGGTGTGAGAGGGATGGCAGCAGCGCGGTGGCTGGCAGTGGTGTGGCGACTCAGTCGGTGGTGGTGGGCTGCGATTTAAGGTGAGTTTTTAGATTTCAAAAATTTTGAATATTCGACCGAAACTTTCATGTACTATCCGTCAATTTAGTTCTTATTGAGTGAGATTAGTGATCTAGGGTGTGAAATTGAGCTCAAATCATGGCTTGAAACTTCAAATTTCGAATTATGAATTTTAGGGTTAAGGGGTCCGAAAATTTGGGGGTTTTTGTAGGGATCTATCAATGTATGGTAATGGGTGTGTGAAATGTTTGTATAAGGTTTAAGAAAATGGATTGTTGCATTCAGTAACTAGAAGCCACAGATTGTCATGAGTGAAGCAGCGAATTAGTCATCCAAAGTATGATGCCATGTCAAAAAAGAGCTAGAAACAAGACTTTTATTAGTGATTTGTGTCTGCATTTTACATTTGTTTGGGGAAAAGTATGTATTATGTCTTACTACTGATACATCAACAAATGCATTTTCCTTTTTACCCCTTCATAAGTCGTCCTATTTTTGAATTTTATATTGTTCTTAAGACTGTGTTGTAGCATACATTGACTAGGGCAACCTGTTTCATCATTTTTTCAGAAGGAAGCAGAAAATGCTGAAGCTAATGAGGTGCAAGAAGAGAGGTTAACTATGTTGAGAAATAAAAGCAGTGCAAGCAGGTATTTCAGACTTATCCTTCCTGCCTAGTACGACTTATTTCCTCCAATTCTTGATGTAAAATGGATGTCGAGATCTTATGATTTATTCCCATGCTATGTACCATGTAGTATATTTTGACACCTACTTGTAAAGCTACATCTAATATGTTGAAAATGAAGGCTTAAGCTATATTCAAGCCAACTTTTCATTATCCGTATGTTGGCATATGTGTATCATGGGCTTAATTTTAGATCTATTATAGAACCTTCTTCTCAACAAAACAGAAAGTAGGTTTATTATGCCATATGTTGCAACATTTGGATATAGTCCATTATGCATAGTTTCCTCCATTATGGAGTGTTAGCCAATTTGTAACTGCTTTGAAAGAGGTTTATATAAATCCTTATGTTTAGCAAATTGTAAGCATATTAGCTCAAGTGGTAGAGTGATGTGCACATACGCAAGATGCAGGTTCGAATCCTGCATAGGCTATTTAAGACTATACCCCTATTTTGATTAGTAAATGTATAATGTGTGCAATCAAATTAGTCATTTGACTTGATCTATATTCTTACAATGTAATGTCTAGATAGCCTATGTTGAATTTGATCCCACATCGCTCTACCTATTGAGCTAATAGGCCAAAATATTCAATAAACAAACTAAAATTTCAACCAACATTAGATCACAAAATAAAACTCTGTATAACTTTGAATGTGAGAAAACCTTAAGAGTTAGTACTTGATACAAACTTTTCTAATTCAGGTATCATTCTTGTGAAAAAATATTATTCAGTACCAACAGGCAATATGCCTGAAAAGGAAATCTAAACTTCATATCCAATAATTGGCGTCTTTTGACAAGCTGAAATGAGAATTTTAGTGTTAGTAAGAGCTTAAGCTTATATGTATTCCTTTTTTGGGCAACAAAAAAATAAGCCCCTGGAAAAGACACTGAACCTCCCAAATAAGCTTTCATTAGAAATCCAGCCAGACTTCTTAAGAATAAGACACGGAACCCGCAAAGACATTGAACCCGCAAAGACTTCTTAAGAATCAAGCAAAAATTGGCCTAAATTTTTGAAACCCCAACCCCTAAATTTTCACTAACCTAGAGATGAGATGTGAAAAATTCAAGCAAGAGATGTGGAAAATCCTGCATTAGCATATCGGAATCGACAAATTTGATGAAAATGGATGTGGAAAATCTGGATGTACAATGATAGGATTGAGTCATCCCGTATGATTCTTCGCTTCGCTCGGTCGGAGCCGCCACCACCGTCGACAAGGTCGGATCCACTATCGCCGTTTAGATCCGTCGCCGCCCGCCCACGTCGCCGGAGTCGCACCTAGTTCTTCTTCTTCGCGTCTGCAACTCGTGCTCTTCTTCATTCTGTGTTCTTCCTTCTTCTGTTATTCTAAGTTAATAAGAAGCATGATTTAATTCCTAATACAACCCATCAAATTTTTAATATTATAAAATACCACCCTATTAAAGTTGAAAATCATATTTCTCAGCCCACCCGAATTGGGCGCCTTTGGGAAGTCTCTGGGACATTTTTCGACACGCCAAGAGCACTTTTTGCTCGAACACCCCCCTCCCCCCTCGATGCCCCATGAAAATGCTCGATGTTCGATGTCCGTTGTCGCAATGTCCCGAGCGCCCGGGCACCACGGTGCCTGGGTGAACGAGCACCTCGGTGCCCAGTGGCCTTGGTGCTCGATGTCCAATGTCCCCAACACCTCGATGCCTCATGAGAATGCTCAATATATGTCCGATGTCTGTTGCCTCAATGTCCCGAGCGCCCAGGTGAACGAGCACCTCGGCGCCCAGTGGCCTTGGTGCTCGACATCCGATGTCCCCAACACCCGAGCACCCCGGAAGCTTGTCCCTCGAGCACCCCGGAAGCCTGACGCCCGAGCACCTCGGCACCCAGTCCTTTAGCGCCCGAGCATCTCGGCACCCGGTCCCTTGGCGCCCGAGCACCTCGACACCTGGTCCCTTGGTGCCCGAGCACCTTAGCACACGGTCCCTTGGCGCCCGAGCACCTCGGCTCCTGATCCCTTGGAACTCGAGCACCTCGGCATCCGGTCCCTCGGTGCCCGAGCACCTCGGCACCCCGGTCCCTCGGTGCCCGAGCACCTCGGAACCCGACATTGATGTTTTTTTTTTAAAAATTCGATCTAAGTACCAAAAAATATAAATTTCTTTAAAAGAAAATTAAGACTGCCGGGCTTATGCCCCGATAGATCCAATGAAAAGTATGCATTGGGAACATGTATAGTGCTTAAAAGAATCTTTGACTAGTAGAAAAAAAAAGAAGGTGTCGGGTCCAAGGCCCGACATTACTAAAAAAAATGAAGTGGCGTGAAAGGGGCATATTGATTGAAAGTGGTGTATTGTTCCCTCCTTTTTCATTTCACCCTCCTCCTTCATTTCATCCTCTACTAGGGGTGATATTCGAGCCGAACGAGCCGAGCTTGACATGTTCAAGCTTGGCTCGAACGGAAAACGAGCCGAATCGAGCTCGAGCCCAAAAATTATTCGAGCTTTTTTTGGCGCTCAAGCTCGGCTCGCGAGCCCAGGGTGAAACTCGAGCTCGGCTTGATTAGGCTCGAACAAGCAGAACGAACGAGCCTAAGCTCGTTCGAGCTCGTTAGTTAGGCTCGTTTGAGCTCGTTCAAGCTCGGTGCCTATGCAATCAGATTTCTAATCAAGTGGAGGACAAGCAGATTCTTGTAATATGACACCTCGTTCTCAGATTCATACTGAAACAATGGACAATTACTCTAAAATCATGTAGATCTTTACAATTACAGGAACTAGGAGGAAGTAACAGGGAGAATGGAAGATGAACCAGGAACAGGAAGAACGGGAGATGAACAAGGAACAGGAAGAATGGAAGATGAACAAGGATATATAATTACTCTAAAATCATGCTGAAATTAACAAAGGGCAATTACTCTAAAACCTAGTTAAAGAAAATCACAAAGGCAAGACAGACCAATTATTGAACAAGGAGGGAGTAACAGGGAGATGAACAGCGACGATGAACAAGGAGGAGCGCGCCGAGGAGCTGCGAAAGTTTGTCGAGGAGGGACCACGAGGCGTCGACGAGGGAGTAATGGGTACCTCGGCGCCGAGGAAGTTCGTCGCGCAGAGGAACCACGAGCAGCCGTGCAAAGGAGATTCGCCGGCGCCGAAAGAGGAATGGGTACAACGCCGTCGCCGATTGACAAAAGAGGAACTTGATGTTGTTGCAGCAGATCGCCGGCGCCTCCTGAGGAAGGAAGGACTGAAGGAGCGACGGACTGAGGGAAGGAAGAGGGAGATCGAAAGGAAGAGGGAGATCGAACTGAGAAGTCTGAGAAGCGGCTGAACTTTTGACAGGGAAACGCCTTCGGACTAGCACACAGGGTAACTTAATAACCCTAGGGGTAGTTCTGTAATTTACACATCGAGCTTCCGAGCTCGGCTCGGTCTCGGTTTGAGCCCAAAATGTTGTTCAAGCTCGGCTTGTTTTACGTATTCGAACGAGCCGAGCTCGAGCTTTTTCGAGCCGAGCCCGAGCCGAGCCCGAGCTGTTCGGCTCAGATAACAACCCTATCCTCTACCGAGATTTCATTTCTTCTTCCTTCCTTCTTCATCTCTACATTTTTTCAATCCTTCCTTTCTTACAAAATTCATTTCTTTTCATTTTTCATGTACTATACAAATTAAATATGGATAAACTTAAAAGGCTTAAAAAAGTCATAAAATGTGCAAATCTATTTCGCAATATGCAATCCAAGATGGAAGAACGAACACAACAAGTGGTAAGTGATTAAAATTTCATTAGTTACATTGTATTATTTTATTTTTTATATAATATCATAATAATATTTTATGTTATTTTAATAATGTAGTAGTAACGATTATTAAAGAATTTGTCATTAATTTAATAATATTTGTATTATAATATGTGGAGTAAGATATTTTCTATTATTAGAATAATATGTAGAATGTATTATTGAATATAATTAGTTGAATAAAATATAATTTGGTGGCCTAAGAAGGCTACCTCTGTGAACCAAAAATCACACTTACTCTACTTCCCATACAGTTGATGCCTCCTCAGCGTCTCCAAGACGATCCGTAGGTGTTCGTCATGCTCCTCTCGACCCCTCGAGTACACCAGTATGTCATCTATGAAGACGACGACGAATCTATCTAAGTAGTCAATGAACACGCGATTCATAAGCTCCGTAAAAGTCATGGGCGCATTGGTCAACTCAAAAAGCATGACCACAAACTCGTAGTGTCCATAATGAGTTCTGAAGGTTGTCTTTTGTACATCGTCTGGCTTCACTCTCAGCTGATGGTAACCAGATCTCATACCAATCTTCGAAAATACCACTGCCCCTTGAAGCTGGTCAAGCAGATCATCGATCATCGGGAGCGGGTAACGGTTCTTCATTGTCGCTCAGTTCAGCTCCTGATAATCTATACATAACCTCAAAGAGTCATCGTTCTTCTTGACGAACAACACAGGCGCTCTCCAAGGTAATGCACTCGGCCGAATATATCCCTTCTCGGCTAGCTTCTCTAGCTAAGCCTTTAGCTCCACCATCTCTGTCGGGGCCATGCGGTATGGAATATAATTAGAAGAATAAAATTATTGCCATTAGTTGAATATTAGACTTGGATAAACAAATTGTCATGATTTGGAAATATGTTGAATAAAATAATCTTTTTGATTATAATATCTTAATTATTAAGTTTTATTATTGGAATTTTATTATTTTAATAATATTTTATTAAATATAATTAGTTGAATAAAATATAATTTGATAGTTTTTTTAATATTTTAGGATCGTCGAGCAGTCGTATCCCGAATTATGTAGGGACTCCCGACAGAACATGCCCCTTATCAGGAGTAGGGGTGGAAATGGGGTGGGTTGTGGGTGGATGAAGCCATTTCATCACCCGCCCCGCGGGTAAATAATTTCACCCGCTCCACCCATCACCCGCAAACCTCTTCACCCTCATCTGACCCGCGCGGGTGATGCAGGTGGAGCGGGTGCCCAATGGGTGAAATTAATATAGTTATGATTTCTTTTAATAAAATTGAAAGATGAATAAATATTAAATTTTAATTTACAAATACTAGAAATATGAGTTCATGAAAATCGAATACATGTCATACATAAAAATAATATGTTACTTATAAGTTACAAAATGAAAAAACTCATATATATATATATAATAGTAAACACACACACACATATATATACGTATATATAAAATTTATAGGGTAAAATAGTAAAAGCATGCACACGTGCGCACACAAACATATAAAATTTAAGGTTTTATGCGGGGCGGGTTAATAGGTGGACTATTGGGGGCGGTAATGGGTGAAAAATCTTCACCCATAATCCATCCATCACCCGTCTCACCCGCACCCGTACCACCCGTCACCCACTTTATTGCGGGTTTTCACCCGCAAAATTAATGTGGGTGAAGTGGGTGGATTGGATACCCGCGGGTTATTTCCAGCCCTAATCAGGAGTCGCCCGAGATGGGTGATGGATATTACACCTCAAGGGAGGAACCAACGCCATGAGTTTCTGCATTCAACTCCCACAGGATGAGTGTCGATGTAACTGTATCTGACCCCAAATTTAGCATCGACCAGGGAATCCCACCCCGAGATATAGTTATGATACGCAGGCTCTATGGGGGCAATTAGTGGAACAAGGCGACTCTCAATCACAAGGTGAATTTTTTTTTAACGCCGGATTTAGCATGTCCTGGAAGCCAATTACCGAGTTACAGAAAACATCAGATGATGCCTCCAATGGGAGAAATGGAATGGTGCAACCTATCTGGTGTAGGACCATCTGGTGGCAAGTCATCCGGTGTAGGCCTATTAGAGCATGACTATTTAAGATTGGGATGGTCTCAAGCATCACCTGGTTACAACTCTACCCAGACACCTACACAGGATCAATAGTGATGGGGGCCTCAAATTATATTAGCCCCCATCCAGCAGTTTACACCACCACCTATTCATGAAGAGCAACAATGTAGACCCTAGATTATGTCAGCCCCCACTCCATAGTTCACTCAAACTACTTCGACGCCGCCACTCGCTTCTGCAGTTACACTTCCTCTATATGGGCAGGTTGTGAATATCTCAACCAGGGGTCCTATTGAGTACCAACCAGGTTGTGAATATCTCAACCAAGCCTTGTTGCACGGAGTAAGGTCACTAAACATATTGAGGAAAGGGGTCTTGGGATAAAAGATTTCGCCACATGGAATAAAAGCTTATTCTCCAAGTTGCTCTTCGATATTGTGCTGCAGAAACTTGGGATTTGGTATCGATGGGTAAGTGAGAACCATTTATGAGCGGTTAGCATACGGGAAGCTTCTCCTAAAACCTATGATACTTGGCTTTGAAAGAGCATTTTAGGAATCAAGGAGGATATAGTACAACTTCTTGAGTCACCCACAACCGGACTTCTGGATATAAATCGGATAAATTGCTCTAAGATATACTCCCATCTAAGACAACATAGTCCCCTTGTGGATTGGGGTGAGATCATTTGGAAGGGTATCCAGTGCAGAAAATGGAGTTTTATTGTTTGAATTGCCACACTAAAGATACTATAGACTGGCCGACGGATTAAACACTAGAAAGGTGCAGCTGCTGTGATGTGTTCTTTATGTTACAAAGAGGAGGAAACGGAAGATCACCTATGGTTTAAATGTGACAAGGTATGTGAAGTCCAAGGAATAGAATGGTGGTGGGCTGATCGACACATGAGACAAGGTGGCCTTGAGGATTGTCTAGGATGGTTTGCGAAAGAATCAAAAGTGGTGTAGAAACATACCATATTCTAGGCTAAATTAAATATTTTCCTTGCTTTTATGTACTTCACATGGATTTTCATAAATGGAGTTGTATTTAAATTGGAACCATGTAACCCAACTAAGCAGGGTTGTGAAAATCATGGAAGCGTGTAAGATACGTTTTCCCCTTAAGTGTAAAGGCAAAACACTAAGGGAGAAATAGTGGTTAAATCAAATCCTTAGATAAGGGGTGGTATGCGAGTTGTGTATAAGAATGGGGAAGGGCTTTAGGGAGCGGTAAGGGGTGGGTTGGATCTATCACACTTAGAACATTACAAGGGTGGTATACGACCTTTAGGCCATTTTGTAGCTAGGCTTGCTGTCTGACTATTTTGTAACTAGATCATTTAATCACTTGTCTATAAATTTACTTCTTCAAGATATCCTTAAATAGGCCTTGAAAGATCGACAAAAAAAAACAAAAATAATATAATAAAAGATAGGAAGTCGCCAAAATGGGGTTTTTGGAAACGGAAAAAGTCACAGGACAGCTAGCTAGGTTGCAAAGCTGACCACGGGGCGGTTACTATTCACATCATTTTTTTTCTTTCAAATTTGACCTCAACGTCGACATAAAAGTTGTAGCTATCGAAAATTACTTTCCAACACTTGCTCATAATAGTCAAATCAAACCACTAAAGCCTCCAAAAAGTGAGTTACAAGTTCAAGTTGACAACGAACAACTTTTGCTCATTTGTTCTTTGCTTAGGTTCTTAAACTTTGACTCTGCTCTCGGGCTCTTCATTTGTCTTCCTCTTTTCGACTCTCCCTTCATCCATTAGTCTTTTCATTTCTTATTAGATCCACATCTACATAAACTAATTAATGAATAAAAACATGTAAATTTTGACTAGTCTACCAAAAAACGAGTATAAATATACAACTTCTACCTAAACCATGCATATTATACTTAAACTAAGCTAAATATGTCCTATTATACAATTTTCATTAGAAAAGATAAAGGTTATAAAAGGGTGTCATGTCTTCTAACAAATCACAGTTAAATGTCATATTATTTCAATATTTCGTCAGTTTGAATATGGACAAGGCAAGCAGCTAAGTTGTGCCCGTCATCAACTCTAAAACATGAAAAATGTCAAATGATGATGGCCAACCATGTACACAGAAAACTCACCAACACATTAAAATATGAAACCCTAAAATAGAAAGTGACAAACGATGATGATGACGGACAACCATGTACACAGCAAACTGGAAATGTAAATCCAAGTTCTAAAATGAACTACCATACCACCTGTAAGTGGACTTCTTTGATTGTAAATCTAGAATCAGAACAACAAATTGTAGGAATTTGTCTAAACTCTTCCTCAACACTTCAACGCCCCTCCCCATCCAAACATAGAAAGAAAAAAAAAGACACTAGAGCAAAGCTGATCCCTTTAGAATTTGTACAACTACATGATTAAAAGATGAACAATATTGCCCTTGGATCCAACTCTGCCAAGCAAGGGTGTCTCCAGAGTGTTGTAACCCTGCCGTCTATCAAAGCCTTTGTGCAACCTTTTCATACAAATCACGAGGCCAGTTCCTATGCAGATTGTTTGCCAAAAAGTTTGCAATCTGCCACACCCAATAGTAAATTGTAGATCAGTAACCATCCAAAGGCATGCCTCATGCTATAAATGCTAGAAACACCGTGTAAGATACATTGAATCTATGAATGCATTGATGGTATCTTAACAGTGAGCAGAGGTTTACCAACAGTGGAATGTTTACCTTAGTTCTCAAAGCACGAAGAGATCCATCGCTATCAGAAGTAATGTTGTCCAGAGAGGTTAGAGCGACTCTCAGAAGATCAGGGATACAGGTCTGGACATGTGGGGATAGAGTCTCATATGCATCTGACGCTATGTCACGAGTCCGAGGATCTAATGGGAGGAATGGAAGTTTCGCAACTTCCCTCAATGCATCCAAATATTGCCCCCCTCTAGCACGGCTATGAATGGACAATATGGCTTCGAGCTGTCTC
Source organism: Persicaria maculosa (assembly GCA_963922045.1). Classification (NCBI taxonomy): domain Eukaryota; kingdom Viridiplantae; phylum Streptophyta; class Magnoliopsida; order Caryophyllales; family Polygonaceae; genus Persicaria; species Persicaria maculosa. The sequence goes on from OY998267.1 coordinate 136,485, forward strand.
AATACAGTCTCCTGCTTCAGGACGTGTTCTCTCTCTTGAAGACTTCAATTCGAAAATATAATATCAGCCACTCTTCTAAAAATAATTGCATGCAAGAGATAATCCAGAAATTTTTGAAGAAGATACACAAGACATATATGAAATTCAAGGATGTTAAAAAGTAGATGTGAAATGGAAAATTGTCTACCTGATTTCATGAGAGTACTTGTACATCTCAAGAATTTCACTGCCCAAATGAATAAGGCCAACTGTTCGGCTTTCACCGTCTAGTCTACCACGGGCTAGAGAGCAAATTGCTTCAGATAGGCACTTGTTAATTGTATCCAAAGCCATTGCAAATGCACCAACTCGCTTGTGGATTTCAATGGACTGAGATTGACAGGAGGGTAAATTAATAATGCAGAGTTAAAACTATTCAATAGGCATTGACTTTATATATAGAGCAGAAAAGTTGTAAGCTGTTATAAAAGAAAGAAGGGAATTATTAGAGGAGCTCATTACTTTGTTGTACAAGCCTGCATCCTGACACTGGCGAGCAGCTTCAAGCAAGAATTGTTGTCGTGACGATGCATCAGTCAAAAAGCGTACAAGTTCACCTTCTCCAGAACCACTTGGTCCAAGTAGAAGATAAATTCCACCATCAGATAATAACAGCTCGGTAAGAAGTTGTTTCAGCATCAAATTTCTTTGCCTTTGCTGATCCAAGGTCCCTCTTCCAACCCATGCTAATTGCCCACCACCAACTGCTGCTGCAGCTTGTGCATAATATTCCAATGCCATTGATAGATTTCCAAGACGCAAATAAGAGGAACCATACTGTCTAATGATACTAGAAGCTTCTGCACAAGCATCCATCATGCCTAGTTTCTGGCCTGCACCAATACCCTCTGAGAGGATTTCATTGTCTGAAAGAGTTATTGCTACATGGACAGCATCGATGCTAAATCCTTCATCACCTGCCTGCTTTGTCAAATAGAGAATGGCTGGCAACAACTGAATGCTTAGGAGCAGAACATATGGATAAACAAGGGGGTCCTTCCCATTCTTAGTGTAATAAGACGCCTCAAACTTATTAAGATATATCTGCAGATCATCCAACGTGTATGGTACCAGTCCATCATTCAGGACAGAGAGAGACCGTCCACCTGCACTGTCACGCACAGCACATAACTGAAACCATAGGAAGTCCTCTATGGTATTGAAAAGGTTAGGTAAGTCTCGAAGTAAACGATCAATATGCCTACGAGAACCAGATATGATAGCATATAATAGCAACTTCTTTTTATCATATGCTGATCTGCCCCCACGATCACCCATTCTTAACATTTTCTCACATTCTTCTGAAGCTACAGAAGCAGTATTTGCTGATACCATACCACCGGAAGAAATCCATTCTGAAAGCTGAAAATTAGCAGAAAATTGAGAATGCCATTACATACTAGATTAATTTGTGGTAAGAGGGAAATTGATACCTGAGGTGCAAACTGGTTAGAAGCACGAGATGCTTGGGCAACATTCAATGCCTCGTTGTAATACCCAGTTCTTAAACAGAAGTATATCTGAAATGTAAAACACACACACACGCAATTTGCTTTGGAGTCAATACAATATAAAAATAGTTCGGCACTGAATATTGCTACAGCTCCGCATTGGAGAAACCAGAGGGCTCAAGAAGTTTAAAAAGTCAAACAACATTACTTAAATTTGGAACTTCTGTGTTACCAACTTCCAATTCGATATTGCAAATCTTCCTAAGAATTTTCAAACACCATATGGTCCACATCCATTAGGTTTCACCACCTTATTATTCGAATTCTTGCTGGTCAGAAGCATATATCACAGTTAAAGACAACCCATTCACTCCCTTTTGAACAACCATACCATAACTTCAGTTTTGCAACCCTTAAGAATAAAGTACACAAGACTAAAAAAAGAGTTTAGGCATGCAATTAGTAATTCTAAAGGAATAAGATAATATCATCACTCAATTAACCAATTGCTGAATACAGAACAGACTCGGCATAACAAGCAAGGCAGAATAAATAGTGGAAACCTGCTGCCAAGTTGTATCAATAGGAGGCTGTCTGCGGACATCAGCAGCATCAAAATCTAGAACACCATAATCTCGTAGCCGTATCTGCAGAAGGCATACATAAATATAAGGCATACATAAATATAAGGCGGATAGTAATGTAAACCAGTCTAGGTTCACATCATTTCAAGTACTCAAAAATAAAAACATTTGGGACTTCCAACTTACTCGAAGAAAGGCACGAATTCTTTGTAGATTTCCTACAGCTCCACCAAGAGTAGCCTACACAAATTCAAAGATCCAATAGCATAAATATTTAGCAAAAAAAAACAGAAATCTCATTTAAATGTAAAGTAGAACGAGGAAACAAAGAAAATTGCATACATAAGAGAAGATTGCATTATCTCCTGTTACTTGAATCTTACTTCCATTGGAAAATCACGAAGAAAGAAAACTCACCATAATTCAAATGAATAAAAGCTACTCCCTCTGTGGTAGAATAGCGTGAAGAAAAAAAAAAGTGATGAAGTGATTATCACTTATGTGAGATATGATAAGAGCAAACTTCAGGGACATGAAGCGCGCTTCTAGAAAATGTGTTTTTGATTCTAAAACATTTATAGATAGTGCACCATAAACTAATAACGACTTTAACTTGCGGCAGAGCTGTAAAACGCAAAAATAGACAGTTCTATTACTATGATCAAACACAAAAATGATGACAAAAGGATTGATAGTCTGAAAGCAAGCTATAAGTTACTCCTGAGGAGATTTTTTACAACATAAAAAATAGGAAAACTCGCTTTTGGTCCATAAAGTGTGGTGAAGCAGGCCCAGTGTCACTCCTCCAATCACATAATAATTTACAAGGGGACACAATACGCATTGCAAAAATACAGTCTTAAAACCAGCTATCCTAAAGCCTCACAAAGACAACTGATATTTATTTCTATACCTGTGCCGGATGATTTTGTATAGCTTCAATGACATACTTCTCATGTCCCAACTCTAGGTGTCGCCTAGCACTGATTACTAGGGACATCCTCCTTGAAACATTCAGCTGAACGGTTGAATCCTCACCCATCAATGACTGGTAAATTAAAAACCACCTCATGTAAAAATTCAGGAAAAGCCAAAAATATCAAGAAAACAACAGCTTCTTTAGGAAACCTAAACCTGAAGAAGGTGCCATATCTTTTGCATGGTCACTGATTTCCCACCAGAGGTGTCATGTCCCAAACTTTCATAAGCAGTCTTGAAAGTTGTTGCAGGCTTAATAAGAGTAAGAAAACTATCATTATACAGCCACCAAAATTAAGCAGCTGTAAAACTAAGAACACTCAAGCAATATGTTGATGCAATATATACTCATAATCCTATTTCACCCAAAAAAAAGTGAAAAGTAAATTTCAAAACAGCTACACAAAATATGTAGAAGGCCTGGCAAAAGAAAAAGAATATAAACATAAATAGTTCAGGGAAAGCATAAGTGCATGATCTTATGGAATATAATTGTATAGTCCATTCACATTCTTACTTTAAATGGTAAGGCACGTTCCCTTGCCCTGTTAAGATTCTTTAAAACCTCAGCATAGATTGCAGCTTTCTTCTCCTGAATAGGTTTATTAGCTAAAAGTACTATTTCCATACTTGAAGACCCGCTAGAAGGCATGGGGCTAGAAGCCAGAGATGCTATATGACCAGGCCGAGTAACTCCAGTAGTTTTATCGTTGCTATTAACGCGGGGTAATGTTGATAATCGGCTCAAGCTTTGAAGGAAGTCCCTTTTCTCTTTTTGCCAATCATCCTGCAAAAGAACAAATTCTAGATTAAGAAGCATTCAAGCCAATCAGGAATGAGAAATGGTAAAAAATTCCCACCATCATTAAAAAAAGGCTGAAAAGCTAGATGACAAGACAACCTAATATGATTTATTTTCTTACATTAATCTTACTTATTTTTACAATTTCATATGTGAATAAACTTTGCTTGATACTCCACAATGTAATCCATGCAGCTAAATTTACAATTTCATCCTCATAACAAGTAAGAATGTGAATGAAGAAAAAATGCACGGATTAAACATCAAGAGTATCTGTCCAGATTGCATTTATGCCCTTCTGTGCTTTTCACATGCATGTGTCTTAGAACTCAACTGCTCAGCTCTGATGTTGATGGCTATTATTTAGATTGCATGCAAGGAATGTAACTGAAGGCTTCACCACTAAAGAGTGATCCTCAAACAGCTGGATGGCAATGCATTTCATGCAATCTCATGAAAATCCATTAATATTACAGAATCTCATTTCCAAGGAAATCAACAACCCCCACCCCCCCCCCCCCCCCACCCCCACCCCCCACAAAAAAAAAAAGAAAGAAAAAGAGGAAAAAAAAGAAGATAGAACCCCGAAATGGAGAGAAAACATCCAGTTACTTCAAAAGCAACAATTTTTTGCAAGAGACAGGTCAAATAGAACATGTGGCATCCATAGAAGACACATCTACAGACAAGAGAATGGATCAAAAAGCATCAGGAATGATCAACCAGCAAGGTAAACTGACCTCCAAGACTTTCATCATATGATCATTAAAACTTCTAAGATTATCCTTCTGAGCCCCCTGGATTGCAGAGAGCATGGCCATCTCATGTACCTAGGAGTAACATTTCAACACAATATGGTGAATTTGAAAATTCTTGAATTTTATCAGATTGCTAAACAGTTAACAAAGGCTACAAGAAATATCGATTACATTTAGCATAATATAAGCAAAACCATCTGCAAGTGATGTCAAACCAATATGGGCTAGCATATCCTTCTTTAAAACCATACGAATTTAGGAACATAGCAGAAAAAAATGCTACCTGTTGTAGATATTCTTCAACACTAGTTGCCTCAGCTGGGAAAACATCCTCATACGTTGTCTTTAACAAGAATAATGATCAATAATGTCAGAACTTACACATTATGTTCGTCAGATTACAATTAAAAGCAAAAGATTGAAAAAAAGAATAGAAGGGTTGAATAATCAACTATACAAACATGCTTATTTTATTTTGTATAACGATACAAAGTAATTGAGGCATTTTCTTCCCAAGGATATGATTTTTTTTAAAAAAAAAAACATAAAACAGAAGTCAAAACAAGAGATCTTTAATTATTAATGACTGCATTTCGGAACAAGACAATAAGCTCGTATTGGCAGATCATGATTGGATTGGTGGGAAAACCACTGTTGGACTAATTGTATTAGATCATATTAATTATGTTTCCAGGAGAATCAAACTAAACTAACAAGAAAATCATAGAGATCTCGAATATTAGCAACATACTAATTGATATCAATAGTATCTAAAAGAAACATAATTCTAAACATATCCTCAAAGATAAAACAAAAAGATGTTGCCGCTGGGGGGTGTGAAAAGCAGCAAAACCATACTTTGAGCTCGAACAATTTCAAATCTCTGGCAAGCTGTTCTGCATTGATTCCCTCTCGTGCCAATAACCTGGTAACACAGACGAATACCCACTGATGAAAAGGCAGAAGGGAATACCAAAGCAGGAAATAATAGTACGCAGAAGGAAATACAAACAACATATTTCGAACCACCACCACCCCCGGCGAAAAAATAAATAAATAAATAAATCTGAGTCCACAAATTTTTCAAGTTGAACAAAGTACATGGCAGAAATGTGAGCAACTCGCGCCCTATCTGAAGCACCAGTACATTAAAAAACAAGAAAAGCAGTGCAGAGCAAGAGTGCACCTGGTTGCAGCAATTGATTGAGAGGGAGCTTCAGTTCTTAGGGTTTTGGCCTTGAGCTTCTTCGACAAAGCTTCCAATTGATCCAGATTCCTCTAAAATTCAAAGAGAGAAACAAGAACTTAAGTTCAATACCAAGAATTTAAGGTTCAACACATCTAAATCGTAGAGCTACCAAAACAACAAACGATTCAATCCATTTTCCAGATTCACGGAAGGAGTGAGAAGGGACACCTGAAGAGGGGGGAACTGAGCGGAGGGACCGGCTTGTTCGAGAAGTTTCGTGGAGGAGTGCAAAAGGTCGGTCCAATTGCCCATGTCCGCATCGTTCGCCATAGCTGAGCTCTCTCGCTCGGTTGCTCGAGGGATTTTGAGGGGAAAGAGGGAAATGGCTAACGAGGGAGGGAGGTTTTGGAGAGTTTTTAGAGCCCTAAGTACAGTACTAGCAACGTTTTCGACTTTTTGAAAACCGGGCGGTCCACGATCCGCCCCGGTCGGGAAATTTATTTTACTTTATTTTTGCCTAATAATCATATGGTTTTCATTTCTTCCGTCAAATGTCTTTCTATCTACTCCCGTGTCATGACACATATTTTTCTGTTTAGAAAATAAATATAAAATTTTATAAATATAAAAAATTATTATGATAAAGTTAAATAAACTATTACCCATGGTTACATAAAATATAAAAAACTAGATCTGATAATTAAGTAAAAAATGGGTTGACTGGGTTATAATTCAAAAATAAATGTGGTTATAACCCCTAATAAAAAAAAATGTATATGATTTAATAGTTAGATATAGCAAGATTGATTAAAGAAACGTGTACAAATTTCATTGGTTTATTTTTTTTATAGATTCAATTGATTTGGAGAAAAGCATAAAATGAAAATGATTATGACATCCAAGCAAAAATATTTAAAAATAAATAAATCCTGAAATAGATAAATCCCATTGATTAAAAAATATTTAAAAATTTTATTATTTGAAAATTTATGTAGATTAGGTGACAATCCAAAAATTAAGATAATTATATACAAAAATATTTTCATTATATATATAGACACAGATTCCAAAATAACGCTTAATCGTACATCTTTACCCTTGGTTTAAAAACAATTCCTATATTTTACCCTTAATTGCTCCAGAAAAAAAAATCATATATTTGGAACTATATATTTAAAAAAAATTGAATTAATCCCATTGTTTTTTTTAAAAATATCATGAAATGATATTGTGTAATTAATATATAATTAAATAATATTATATAGTTAATATTAAATTTACTAAAAAAATAAGTTAGAATTAATCTCATTGATTAAAAAATATAGTATGAAATGAAGTTGTGAAAATAATAATTTAGTTATCATAATTAAATGGTATTGTGCAAATAATACCTTGCAAAAATAATAATGAAATAATATTTTCTTTTCTTTTGATTTTCAATAAAAAAAAATTGTTAACAAAGTAGACAACGGGGTATTTGGTGAAAAAATGAAAATATCATATGCATTTGACGAAAAAAAATAAAAATCTCACAAAATCAAAAACATTTGACGAAATATGTCAAACTTTTATACACATCTCGAATTAGAGCGTGTTTGGTAGTAGGTTAAGGTGGGGGTTATGGAGTTTAAAAAAAATAAGCTATGAAGCAGCTTTGGCTTGAGTTTATGGAGTTGGAGGTGGAGCTTATTTTTTCTGATTTTTCATGGAAATTTGTACATTTACAAATGTGGGACGGGGGTGTCCAGAGTCGGCTCTGATATCATCTGTAAGACCCGGGGTCTTAAGAGGCGCCATCCTATGCCACCTAGCCCTCTCAGGTCCATTGTCCTTACTTGGAGCCTGAAAAGGAAGAGCTCTTGTGACATAGGTAGGGCTTGAATCACTTATAAATCACTCCCAACATCCTTATGATATCCGATGTGGGACGGAGTATTACAATTGTCACAGCCACCAGGCATTTGGCAAAAATTTCGTTGATTTTATTTCTTCGTGGATATTTTTTTAAGCAAGTGAGCAGCTGAGCCGGAGCGCCCGGAATTCACAGCGAAGGTGAGGGAGGCGGAAGAGCGCACGCAATTGGACGGAGAAACATGCCGAGGGCGGCAACGGTGGCGTCTATGGTGGCGAGAAGCCGGAGAATAGGCAAAGACCTTGGTCTCCTCAAGGCCTTGCAGCTCGAGATCTCTCACGAGCAGTCGCCTTCCTCCGATCAATATCAAGTACTCGTCTTCTCTCAAGGGCCATTGCTTTAACAAATTTCTTGTATTTTTACTACATTTGGCCGATTTTGTTTGTTGCTCGCCTTTGAAATTGCTTTCGTATTGGATTGATTGCTCTACTGATTATATGTCGGCAGCATGAGAAACATTGAAATTGCATAGATTAGAGGACTCCACCGGTTTAAGATTGCACTCTTTAGGTTTTTGCATGGATGCTTCCGTCGTAGATGTTGACCTACACAATTTTGGAGGCTATTGTTTGAAACCATAGGAATAGATTCAGTGCCTTGGACTTTCTCTGTACTCAAGTTTTGGACGCCTAGTTTAGAAGCAAGGAACTGTAGCATTTTAATATGTACATTTCTCGTTGGTACGCTTGATTGGGAAACTGAATTGCATGTTTGGCTTTTGTTCAGAGAATTGTGAACATAAATCCTCGTCTTTTATAAGCAAAATGAAATAGGAAATTTAAGATGTTGCTGTTCATGGAATACATTGCTATATGAATTTAGAATCTGAATTCAGCCTTTTGACATGGTTAGAGAAAGCCCTGCAGGATTTTGCAAAGTGCAAAGGTTAGGGATAAAAGTTAAACTCTTGTTTGCATTTTATTGAATTTGGGATTTTATATTTCATATATGTGATCTCGCAAATTCAAAGCTTTCTAATTATTTCTCATGCGTATGGATGCAGCATCTTGGTTCTATTGGAGACTTCAAATTGTCATGGGATGCAACATATTCTCAAGATATCTTTTTGCAGAAGAAATGTCAATCTGGTGATGAAGTTGCCATTTCAGCTTTACTAGGTCCTGAATCGACGAACACTTCATTTCCATGGGATGTCACTATGAAAGTTTGCATTAAGAAACCTGTGATGAACTCTGTTTTACAATTTGACTGCAATGTTACAAGTAATAACTCTGGTGGCTCGGAGTTCAGTATTCATCGTGCATGCTGTCTCCCATCATTAGCTCCCCCAACTCTTTCAGATTACAAAGGCCCCGAATTCAGGTAAGCTATCTAGCCTGTATGTGTGAAAGCCTGGAGGTTAAACATCTTGTTGGGATTTTCTTACCTCAAAATTAATCATTGTTGCCTTGCCTTGAGAAAAAGTACATTTTAGTTCTGATTTGTTTGTTCTAGGGTTTGTGAAGTGTGAACTATGTTAAGAGTAAGATTGTGCAAGAGAATGGGTGTCATACTATCCTGCAGTGTGCAGACTATTGTACTGTTGATGTTTGAATCCCAACAGCAAACGTGCTAGTGTAGTTTAAGTTTATAATGTAGGTATAGGTTTTCTTCATAATCAAACATATGCATTATATTTTGTGATTATTCATTCCTTGATTGCAAAAGAAGCAGAAGAAATAAACAACCAGATTGATGGATATTCTGGCTCATATATTAGCATAGTTTTAGAAAATGCATTGTAGATGAGCGAGGCATCAGTATGAATTCGGAGTTGTTTGTCAACTCATTAAACATCTAATCATATCTGCAGCACCTTGGATCCTATTTTACAAGAGGAACTGAAGAGATACTTGGAAACCAAGGGAATTGGAGAAAGCCTAACAAATTTCCTGCTGCTTCACCTGCACAAAAAGGAACAAAAGGAGTATGTTAACTGGCTAGAGAAACTCAGAGACATGCATCAGGAGGAATGTGTCAAAACACTGTGAACAAGATTTGTTTAATTGGATGTTTCATTTATCTAAATTTGCAGATCATTTAGAAATTCATAAATTTGTGATTAGGCAAGTTTTTTTTTATTTTGTTATGATTTTAAAGACCGGAAAAGACTTGTATCTTTTCCTGGCATGAAATACAAATGGTGTTGGATGTTGCTGCAACCTGTATCTTTTCCAGTCTGCCCTTACAAGATGCAGTTCTCCTCCTTTTATAATAGAAAAACTAAATAACTATCTCCTAAAACTAATTAATTAAAATGCAGGAAAAGGAAAACAACATGGGAGAAGTGGGAGATGTGCCTGAAAACTAGGAAAGTGGGATGGAACATTAAAGAAACTGATTATCAAATACAGAACATTGAAAGATAACAGTTAAACTAATAAATCAGCAATTAGGTTCATATCAATGCATCCTCCCGGAAAAATCGCCTTGTCCTCAAGACGAAACTTCAGTCCGGTCTGGTCTACGTGACATCCCCTATTGCATCTCCCTATGGGCCAAGGGATGATTTTATTGGATGCTCATTGACCTTCAGCATAGACGATAATGAGACTTTGTAGATCTGTTGAGAGGTCCTATCCTGCTGAGGGCTGCTGTTTTGGGTGCTATAGATGGGACTTTGGGTTTGCAGATAGTTAAGGCTGGTTTGTGGTTGTAGGAGGGGAGATGGAGAAGCCAATGCTGCTGCTTTTGCTGTCATAAAATTTCTTTTCTACCGCACCTTCTTCAATTTCTTCTTCTGCAGCCTCTTCAATTTCATCTTCTGCAGTAGTATTCTTTTCCTCCTCTATGACCACTGCAACACCTTTGACTGCTTTAGTCTAAGACTCCTTAAGCTTTTTCAAAAAATTCTCCACCTCAGATGACAAAGCCTCTACACGGCCTTGAGGCTAACCATTTCACTGATTTTTTTTTCCTTTTCTTGCCCGTCTTCTTCCTCCTGGATCTCCTCCATTACTACTTCCCAGCAGCTCTCTAAATGCCCTAATTGGAACTCCGATTTGCTCCCAAGAAACTTGGGTCTACTCTCCCTATCTTCAATGCAAGACAACAACAATTACCTTGCTTCTTCTATCCAACTGGAAATGAACAGGAACACTTCTTCCCTACTCTCCATTGTAGCTGCTGGTGGGTGGGTGTTTTGATAATTGGTGTTTTGTGGATTGATAGCAGAATGGCTAGTCACCGACTCACCATCGGATCAATGACTGTGATACCAATTGATAGAAACCACTAGGATTGCTCATAGGAAAACCACTGATTGCAAGTATCAGGAAATTGGTGGAGAATCTCCAAATCTCCAAATTTGTGTTCAATTCATCATAATCCAGTTTGCCCTTACAGCATGCAGAAAAGGAAAACGTGGGAGAAGTGGCCTAAAAACTAGGAAAGTGGGATGGGACATTAAAGAACCTGATTATCAAATACAGAACATTGAAAGATAACGGTTAAACAAATAAATCAGTAGTTGGGTTCATATCACCACCTTAGGCCTCATCTACATTCTACGCCTACATATGATTCTCTGAAGGGGGGTGGGGCACAGAGAGAACCATTTCAACACTCTCTGAATGTTGCCCCTTGATTTGTGTGTGTAAATTGTAATCATCAAATACATGGTAAGTTTTCAAAGAAAAAAGTTTGGGGTTGTTTCACACCAAACAGATGTAACATTCCTGCCATACATTGGATCAAGCTGCTTAGCTACATGAAATAGAATTCCAGAGGCATACCAGTTGACCAAAATAAACAAGATTTCAAATTGGAACAATGATCTTAACCATATTTCAGATACGATTTGCATGACAAGTAAAACTGCTGATAATTCAATGACAGATGGCATTTTTCAGATTTTACACTTGGAAAAGGGACTGAAACCGAGTTATATGCCACCAAAGTTTCTACTTCTACAGCAATAACTTAGTCTGGCACTTTTTTTTCAAAAATAATAAAGAACTCTTTAGTCACTTCCACTTGCACGAGGGTACCCTGAATGAATATAGAGGAACCAGTAAACTTGCAGCGCCCATGGTGAAGAGACTTGGGCCTCAATCAAATGTTTTGAGCTCTATAAACATCATAACCAAAAGAAGATCCTTATTGTTGGAACAAGTATCTGCGACGTAAAGATATGCCCCTTCAGGTCTTCAGTGGACAAGTTTTCAGAGGCTGCTGAGGTTCTTGAGATCTTCCTCTTTAGCATACCAGCTCGGAATGAACTTTGAAATGTGAGGATAAAGATCCTTGTATGTGTTTCTTATGGTACCTTCTGCAACTCCAGTAGCAAGGGATATATCTGCACAAGATCCATGTATAAAGTTAAAAAGCAACTACAACAGTGCACTGTACATCAGAACAAATCAGTAGTATATCAAACAAGGCATTCATCAAAAGATACCCAGCACTTTGATATTTACAGGATTACTTTTTCCTAATACTATAATTATGTCAATAAAGGGTGTTTTGTATTCATATAAATTGTTAGTTGTTTTCTGAATATGCTGAGATACTTGTATCCTGCATTAGAAGGCCCTCTTTGACAAGTCGCATAAAGACCCTTGAACCAAGATTCAAGGAAGCAGATCAAATCTATTTTACACAAAAGTAAGAGTTAGATACAAACCTCGCAATGGCTTCTTCTCTTCTGAAAGTTGTGTTACAATATTAATAACAGCAGCTGCAATAGATATGGGATTCCTCCTGCATAAATGGTAAAATGAATTTTATAGCTCACATAGCCCATGAGCAGAAACCACTAATGAACAAAATAATGGTATTGCAACGCACCTACAGGCCACTCACCACAAAAACTGATTATTAACAGCAGCAACAACAACAACAACAAAAAAAAAGGAAAACAAGACCCAAATTGTCTTCCACCTGGAAGAAACACATTTGAGCACCAATGTCCTCATCAAGCTTCAATGATGGCAGCCATAATGCACATCAAATATGCATCTGACGCAAAAGATTGAGGAAAGTTATACCCACACACCCACACCCACAAATGAAAGAAAGGGAAAACCTGGAGGACCAGCGCCTCAGAGAAAAGTTTGGCAGCTTTAGCCCTTGAAGAGTGGGCTTAAACAGTTTTAGGATTCCCGATTTTCATTCATTTATGTCTGCCTAAACAAATATGCATCTGATCAAATGTTTGAAATCCTAAACAATTAAAACTTGCAAGCATCTGCCCAAAAGCTTCTTTTTTATCACCCCAACCAGACATGAACTATTACAACCCGACACAAATCAAGATGGAATGCCTAAAAATTTACACTATCTTACTTCCCTGACATATTCTAAAAGTCAATATCTTAGAAATAGAGGATCATGAAAAGGCAAATTAGATTGATCACTTGTACATACAAAAAAAAAAAGCACTCTGAACATTCCATCTAAGATGCTACACTAGAATAAACCAGTTCAAATCTGTTACCTAATGTCAATCTCTTCTGCTTTCTTTACTGCCTCTTGAGCAGCCTTAACAGATTGATTGTTCATACCAAGATTAGAACAAAAACGCCTCTGTAAACAAAGGTTAATAGGATATCAGGGACATCTTTAAACAGCCTATTAAAGAACAAAATATTGCAGTCGCAAGATGACATGTGATCAGCTCACTTATTTTGGGGCACTTACCAAGAAGTCTCCAGCATGTATGGTACCAATATCCACTGGCATCTCAACTTGAAGCTGTTTGACTATATATTCTTTTGCTCGGCCAATCTCTTTCTTTGTTGCACCATTGGCAACAGAACAGATTTCTAAATGAAATCCAGTAGATCAAGAAGCTCAGCAACAAGCTATTCACAAAGGATTTATATATGAAAAGTAATTAATGATGTACCCTTTACAGTGCGTGGCTTGTCTTCTTGCCGGCAAGCTATGTACAGGCACGCAGCCAAAATTGCATCTTGATTTCTACCTCTGCTAGACTTCTGATCTTCCACCTTCTTGAAGATCTCATTAGCTCGGTCCTTCATATAAGAGAAAGGTAACGGTCAACCGGATTAGCAGAAGGGACAAGGAAACCCAACCATGTACAAGTAATAAGTGGGTAAGAGCGGTGATAAAACAGATATCAGTATCCAATTGGAACCATTTAGAGCACAAAAGTCCAACACTAGATGAAAACAATTCCACTGCTCTAAAATATATGCACCTCCTTCTATCCTGAGCTACTATGAGGTGAACACAAGTGCAGAATGAAGAACTTCGTAACATCAAGAGGTGAAGTAGTAGAGCCAAACATTCTACTCAACTGCCCAAAGGAAATCCATACAAGGCCAATGGGAACAAATAAATAAAATTCTAATTTGCCAGTGAGACAGCAATGACTAGCTTTCAATCTTAAGCTAAACAAGCTGAATGGAGCAAGTTAATAACCAACCTTTATAGTTGCAACAAGACCCAACCTGAAAAACAAAAGCAAGTGTGTCAGCGTGCGCAAATCCATTTTGTGGTGAAGAATTTCTGACAGTAGTTAACTAAAGAAAGCATCACCATCAGCTTCTAAACAATGACTGCTGACTAAGAAGAAAAATCATGGTAGCTAAGGAAAAGTTGACAATGTAGCAAAAGTGTTGCATGAATGGAAATATATGATAAGAAACACTACAGGGAGAAAAGCCAATGCCTTTTAGCATCTCAAAGATTCATCACTTTCGATCAATCATTTGCCTACGAACCACCACATGTTACCTTCAGACAGAAGGTACTACATTTCATATACCCTTTCCAAAGGGGCCCTAAAGGCTTCAACATATATCTCAAAGATACTTTCAGATCCAAAGGAAACCACCAGCAAAGAAGCAAAATCTATCAATGCACCTCACCAAAACCAATCAGAATCACAACATCAAGAGCCGGGCCACTGCTAGGAACATAAATCATTCTTAGATGAGGAAAAGGAACAAAATTTATTCAAAATTCAGTACGAATGGACGTTGATGGTGATAAAGACAGCTACAGAAAAGATAAGCGCGCAGGGACAAGGCCAATCACAAGGTCCACAATACACCAACAGTATCCATCAACGTCCTCATCCAAGCAGAAGCAAAAGGAAAATACAGTTAATGAAAAGGATTCTAGCAGAAGCGATCTCGTCACCTTTCAGCCATAGTGGCGATTGTCTTGAAGGCGAGGATGAGAGTCCGATCAGGGTTGGCCCCACGGGTTTGCCACTTGCCTAGGGAGGAGGAAAGAAAGTCGCTGTTGGTGCCGTTGGGCTTAGAGATCATGGTGGTGAGGCCGCCGTCGGTAAGAAGAGGGTTAGAGGGGCCGCCGACACGGGCAGGGTCAGCGTCGTTAGACTCGTTGGCGAATGTCCTCCACTCGGAGGTCTCGTCGATGGAGTGGGACTCCAGGACGAGGCCGCACTCGGAGCAGACAGTGTCGCCGGCGGAGTGATCGAACACCACCTCGGTGCTCCTCTTGCAATCGGTGCAAAATGAATCCATCTTCTTCTCAATTGAAATAGATTCCGATTCAAAAATGATATTTACTCTGTAGCTTATATATATATATAGACCTAAATTGTGAAATTCAATCGACCTAGATTGCAAAGAGGTGATCGAAATTAGGGAAAAAAGGGTGTCCGATGATGGAATTAGGTTAGTGCTCTATGGCGATCAAAGAGAGCGGAGAGGAGAGAGAGAGAGAAGGGGGGGGGGGGGGGGAGAGAGAAAGGGGGGAGAAATCAAAGGAGGAGGAGGAAGAGGAGGTTTGGGGGATTATATATAGAGGAAGAGGGAGGAGGTGGAGTGAAATTCGGCGGTTTAACTTGTTAGGAAAGTCATGCGAATTGGGTGACTTGTACTGTACTCTGTGGCACCACCATTAACACAACAACACATCTTTGGGGTTGGGGGTAAATAATTCTTTCATTTCGTCGTTCCATTGGAGTTGGACTGCTCAAAATTTCAACTTTGGTGACCTATCTATCTAATCTTAAATCTTAAATCTTAAATCTTAATCTTAAATTCTTAATCTAATCTAGGGTTTCGTTGTCGCGGGCCGATCCAAAAAGGTTTTATGGGCTCCAGCATAGGCCTTGCTGTCCATATTCAGTTGGTTTCCCAGATCGATTGTTCAAGCTTGGGCTAGGCTTCATGCTTTTGACATAATAACTGCCACAATTCCAGCACCATGCGATTTTTTAAAACTAAAATATTAATATTATATATATTTTTTTATACAATATCAATAAAAATTAAGATAAAAATTATAAAAAAAACTTTACCATAAATGTATCTATAATTCTCGCATAAATTTATTTTTTTTAAATCTCATGTAAAGTATAATACATAAATATAGATATTTTAAATCACTCAGTAATAATAATATCAATATCATTGTAACTTTATTTAAATGTGATGTATCATAACCAATTGCTATATTCAATTTTTTGAATTAAGTCCAATAGTTAGTAAATAAATTTGAGTTAAGTCCAATAGTTATATTAGATTGAATTCAATATTTTGAATTAAGCACAATAGTGAGCAAATATGTTAAGAATAAAAGAAAAAATGTGATTGGTTTAAAGAGATAAGGGAATAATAAATAATAATAATAATAATAATTAAAGGAAATAAATAATTAAAAAAGGAAAAAAACATAATTAGTGGAAATGAGAGGATTTTGGAGAAGATGACACATAAGCGTTAAATATTCTAAATTAATAGTATACACTAGTATAATTCCTTCGTCATTTCGTGCTTATTTTAAAATTACTAAAATAATGATGATATATCACATTACTATGATAAATATAAGAAATATATTCATAAAAGTTAATATAAAAGATTAGTTACTTTCAAATTAAGGAATATTTACATTCCATGAGATGATTTTCTTATTTTGTTGAAATTTTTATATAAAAAAATATAATATAATATAATTAATAATATAGAGATTGTTTCAACTTTAATACAATTAGAGTGGATTACTTAAATAAAAATGTAAGTGAAGCCCACTACTTTGTGAACTTGTGTCTTGTGATGGTCATCACGTTTGAAATCCGAAGCTCGATCCCCACCGAGACAATGAATCCGGTCCGGGTTGTAATCGTAGATCGGTTTGTAATAAATTTGTGTTTGCCGTAATTAACTAATTATGCTTCATAAGAATTAAGATTTAAGATCATCTAATTTTGTACTTACTTACCAATTTTGAAAAACAAATCGAACAACCGAAAAAAAATCCGAAAATTTCGAATAAACTTTAGATATAAGTAAAAAAATGTTTAAAAATTTACAAACTCAATAAAAAAAATTACATAATTTAGATATTCATTTCTTTCAACATATGCAAACACAAAATATTTTTAAAAAAGCCCAAATGGCTAGTTGGCGACGGTCGACCTGCTGGGTCGTTGAGATGCGGCGGAAATGGGTGGCATATTACAAAGTTATACCTGACATTTTCCTCGTAGCTTGCTGTTTCGACCCTAGATATAAATTAAACGGTGTTCAATAGTTTTTAGAAAACTATTTTTCGACTTTAGAGATTGAGGATGATCCAGAATGCAATGTTCCAATTATAGTTGCTAGAGTTCGAGGTTTATTAGAAGAATTATATACTCATTATTCGACAGGCGATAGAGCGCCCTCCGCTCGTCCTCCCATGCCTTCCAGTTTGAGCGGGTCACGAACTAGCATTACCGCTAGAACTAAGGCACTTGCAAGAGATATCTTTGGCTCAATGAGGTCGAGATCTTCGTCGAGCCCCCACTCGGAGCTCGACGAATATTTGTCTACTAACTTTGATTTCCACAGTGATGAGGAAGAAGATTTCGATGTCCTAGAATGGTGGAGCCAGCCCGAAAGACAAAGATTCCCGATATTGTAGATCATCGCTCGAAAAATACTTGGGGCCCCTTGCTCCACCGTCGCCGTCGAGCAGCTCTTTAGTCATGGAGGTCAGATTCTTTCGGAGAAGAGATCAAAATTGCTTCCTGAGAACCTCGAAGCCCAAGTTTGCCTTGCAGATTGGAAGAGGGCGGATATGCGGATACAAAAAATTATCTTGGGGACTGATTCCGAGGACGATGACGTAGTGGACACAGAGTCCGTTGGGAGCTCCATCGACGGAGCAGTCACAGATGAATCAAGAGGTGGAGGCTCCGACAATCAAGAAGAATAGGGAAGCGGGGTTCATCAGACATACACAGGTAAAAGAACTATGTGGGCTTTGATTTCTCAACCCCGGGAGGATACTTAGGCAATCGGGAAACCGATTCAAGCCCGTTTTCCTTTTTTTTTTTCCCAGTCATACATAAATTGATAAATTGTACATAAACGGCAAACACGAAAGGCGCAAAGTTGCACACTCGTTTTAAACCCGAGCCTATCCGCCGGGTGACCCGAACCCGCCAACCCGTGGGATCCTGGGTTAGGGTTCAGGTCACCCCTCCCCGACCCTTGACCCGGCGGGTCGAACCCGTCGACCCGCCGAGTCGGACCCGTGGCCACGCCTAGTGACGGGGGAGAGCATCCCGAATTTGACGAGGGATTAAGCATACAGCGCCGATGCTAATCAAATTAGGGTAGGGGCTTGCTAGGGCAAGGGGTCGAGAGGGGATTGGGGGCACGTGTCTAAGCGCGTTCTCCATCCGAATCTTCGTTTTTTCATATACCTAATTTAGTTGAGTTGGTGAACTGAATAAAGAAATTGGGCCAAGAGGCCCAATTTTCTGGGGGGGGGGTGGGGCAAATCAATTGCTCTAGAAATGTTGAAGGTTGTAAATGCAAGTTTTAGATTTTAGATATAAACAGAGATGATTAATTAAATAAAATAGGACATATAAGATGCAAATACCTGCATTGTTGAAGATGATTGAACAGGAGGGTGGGATTAGGCATTTGAATTAATCCATGGTGGCTTAGACATTTAAAAAAAAGGAGCCAAGGCTGCTGCTAATAATTCAGGAAAGAACGAGTCTTACAACAAGGAACTGTATATATCAATATAAAAAGACTTACAAGCATGGCCGAACCCCATCCGAATATATATATGTGGATGTGGGGGGGGGGGGGGGGGGGGGGGGGGGGAGGGGAGGGAGGGAGAGACATGTTTTGCAAGGAAGTACAGGCTCCAAATGCTTCATGTAAACATAATACAGAGGTATCCTTTTCATGGGCTGGCTCGGGATTAACAAAATTGAATCTCTATTTATTTGACTGTATGAATTCTCTGTACTCTTTCTTCATTTTCACACCTGGTACAGTCCTGAACATCAATCAAGAATATCACAGTTTTTCCCATAATCAGACAGATTATCATCATATCCATAAATAACAAAACATGTCAATTAACCAGGCAAGGCAAATGAACAAGAAAATATTTGTCAGGTGTATGTATATAAACCAAGACAACAGAAGCTAACAGATGGTTCAAATTGTGGGTTAGTCTAACCAACCTTAGCAATTCTTTGTTCTTGAAAAACTGAACACATGGTGTTCCCATTATTCCAGCTGCCTGTGCGATTTCTTGATCTTCCTCTATATCAATTTCAACTAGATGTACATTCTCCTCAAATTCATCTATGACCTGCCAATTAGTTGGTTATTAGGTCACACGTAAGGCCCCACATGATCTGCATTTAATATGATTATGATATACCATTCCACTATGATTTCAGCCATGATAATCGAGATAACTGATAAGCATAACATGTATAATATCTCAAACAAGATGAAGCGTAACAACGACAAGTAAAATTCTTCAACATTGCAAACATTCAGACCTCATACTGGGTGGTGGATAAGCTATACCTTGCTAAGAATTGGCTTTAAGGTCCTACATGGACCACAAGTTGGTGATGTGTACAATACACAAACAAGCCTTGGACTCTCATGATACAACTTCCTTAATGCATACTGCATAAGTCAGAGATTCAATTAACCTGAGTCACCAAACCCTAAGGAAAGAAAGTTTACGGACCACAAATAATATCCATACAGAATTAAGTGAAGAGTGGGCGGCACAAACCTGTCCCTTGTGTTTGGTATGGGAAATGTCAAAACCTTCCTCCACGTCTTTTTCAGAGACCTCCTTTTTAGACTCTTCTTGCTGCGGCTGTTAAGACATTTGAAAAAAATGGCGAGTCAAATGTACTTCAATTTTAGCTCATAATGTGGATAGATTCTAATCCTTTTGTCCGCTCTATTAACCTCAGCTTAAGACCATGTATCATAACAGCATGAATAAATACTCTTGCACACGAATAGAGCCTATACCTAAAGACAAAGGAGAATCATCGTATTACTATTGCCAGATTACTGTTTCCAAGTCATTGATTTGGAAATTTTGACAGAATACACCTATATACATTGGCTTCTTGCCATTTACTTTGCCATTTGAAAACCTTCAGTCAAAACCTGATGTCCTGGGCCTCCTAGATAAAATGAGTGGTCTCCATTAGTGTGTCTCCCACTCTCCCTCTAGACAAGTTCCAAATTAATGGGAAAGTTTTGCTAACTTCGTAACTGTTCTTTGTCAAACAACAAAAAGACTAACTCTCCCTCCAATCATTAATGTAAGATTTTTTTACTTTTGAACGCTTTTTACGAATGATAAAAAAGTATAAAATATGTCATCAAAAATCATAAAATATATCCTTTTTTTCAGTGGGTGAGATGTGTAGAAAGCACTGGTGCAAACATTCCAAAGCTTGATACCTGATGAAATTCAACAAGGAGGCCACTGCTTGCAAGATATCTCTCAGCTGACAAAGCTGCAATACACCCAGATCCAGCTGCAGTAACTGCTTGCCTCCATTCATGATCCTGGTTCCCAGATTAAAGATGGTTACAATCGCTCAAAATGCACAACATCAAGTGTATACTGCAGTGAGCAAGTTATACATTCATATTGTAGTCTAATTTTGTCATCCAAAAAGAGATTTCCTATTGCCACGCAGTTATGATGCCTTCAAGATACATAAATTATTCATTTAACATACTATACTTGTACCCAATTTCTGAAATTAGGACGTGAGTATTGCCAAGAGCCATGGTCAACCATGACCAAAGTCAACTAAGCTTTCATAAGCATATCATCCCAGATTGACGTGGTAAGCCCAAAGTGCCATATATCACCAGACGAAAAACATGATGCCAGATAAATTAGACATGTAATATTCAAATCTCTCATGAACCATGACTGGCGATGAAAGATGAACTATGCTTGCTGCATTGCCTGCTTTTATGAGCAAAGCCAAGGGAGGGAGAAGGGCTTGGGGTGGATGAGAAGTCAGAAGTCTATTGTATGAAAAAGAAATTGATACTTCAAGTGTATTACCTGTACATCTCCAGCTGCAAATACACCTTCCACAGAAGTATTGGCAGTTCCATCCCTAACCAGCACATAGCCCGTACTGTCAAGCTTAACTTGGCCCTCCAACAACTGGCTATTTGGGGAATGGCCGATGCCATAGAATAGACCTTTTGTATCAAGGATAGTTTCCTCTCCTGTATCAGTTCTTCGGATCAATATACCAGACATTTGACCTTTTGCGTTGTCAACCACATCCACAGTCTCTGTATTGAAGTGAACAGTGATGTTTGGATTGTTGAAAACTCTGTAACATTCGCCATAAGCAACCTGTTAAACAAACATTCAGGAGTTGAAAAATCACTAGAAAGAGTGTCTATCATAATCTAACTTGGGCCAATATATGTGTGTGTATAGAGGATGGATCACATGTAAACACCTCTTACGGTGTAAACTGTGAACACATCTGAACCCTTAAATGTTATAAAATGGATGGTGGAGATTAATAGAAGATTTTTGAATTTTTTAAGAGAAAAAACAGTGGGACCCACATTGAGAGTCAGCCGCCCCTCACCCACTGTGCGTGTAATGCACCACCTTTTTTTTCGTGGGTTAAAACTGAGATTTTTATTTGGCAAATGTCGCACCCATTCCCGACGCCCAAATGCATCAGAAACCATTTTTTTTTCTAAACAACCCCAAGTTCTTTTTCTTTTCTTTTTTCCGAAATGAAGCCCACTTTGTGATTTTTTTTTTACAATTATTATACTCCGTTTTAGGTTATGTGTATATGATTTTTTTTTGGGTCAAACTCAACAAAATTGTGTTTTTAACTTTTTATCTACCAATAATTATTATCAATTCACTAAATAATTCAAATTTTTTATATATAATTGTTTTAAACTTCTTCTTACATATGAATAATCTTTATGATTTCATCGAATAATGTACAATTTTACTGATTATTATTTTAACCTTTCCAAAACTAATAAATATGTAAACAATTGTCCTCTTAACTATGAATAATCTCTATAATTTAACCGAATAATCTCTATTATTTAACTGAATAATCTTCACCTTAAATATGAATAATCTTTTTAGATTAACCGAATAATATAATTTCAACACAATTATCATGGTAATATATGATTAAAAAAACAGAAAAAAAAAAAACAAATATATATCCGGCGCTATGGCGCTTTTTTCAAAAAATCACATATATATACAATTGTTTTAAACATCCTTTTACATATGAATAATCTTTGTAATTTCATCGAAGAATGTAAAATTTTACCGATTATTATTTTAACCTCTCCAAACTAATAAATATGTAAACAATTGTCCTCTTATATATGAATAATCTCTATAATTTAACCGAATAATCTCTATAATTTAACTGAATAATCGTTCCCTTAAATATGAATAACCTTTTTAAATTAACCGAATAATGTTATTTCAACACCAATTAATTTTTTGCTCCAAAAAGAAAACACAATTAATTTTGATAAATGTTAAAAAAAAAACGAAACAGAAAAAAAAGGTATCGTACATTAATACAAAAGAAAAAAGAAAAAAGAAAAGGAGTGCATTGTGCACAATTAGGCTAAAGCGGATGGTCATGCGCGTGGGTGTATTTGATTGTGGGCTCCATCCATTTCTATTTAAAATTAAAATAAAATCACAATTAATCTAGACCCTTGATTTCTTCCGATTTGATGGTTAAGATTTGTTCACAGTTTACATCCTAAGGGATGTTTACACCAGTACCACCCCAGTATGGATCGGATGTAAACATCCCTTAGGGTGTAAACTAGGAACGAATCTAAGTCGTCCAATAGGTTGGAATTAAGGGCTGAGATCAAACCCCAATTTCTGAATTTATTTTTAAAAAAAATTGGAGGCTCGGTATATACATGGTGTACCCAGTTGTTGGTACTCCATAATATTAAGATTTCTAATTTAAGTAAATCATCGTCATCTTACATACGAATAATATATAAAAAATATTATTAGTATTTAAGGGGACAATTATTTGATTAAATTTAATATAAAAAAATAAGAAAACAAATATATATAAAAAAACAAAACAAAAAAGGGGGAAAAAGTACCACTGCGTACAAAAGAGTGGGGAGGGGGGTTGATTTACTCCTGTGCGCGTGAGTGTGTGAGTTATGTGGGGCCAATAATTTTCCTTTTTTAAAAACTAAAAATCAAGATTTAATGTAGGCCTTTGATTTTTTTTATTGTGTGGTCAAGATTTGTTCCTAGTTTACATCTTAAGGGGTGTTTACATAGGAACTAACTAACTAACTAACTAACTAACTAACTATATATATATATATATATATATATATATATATATATATATATATATATATCTTAATTCAAAAGACTTTGTGATGATTTGTCAACACCTTCTTAATTTAAAGTTTCTCTACTAATCACAATTTTTCTCTTATTATTTATTTTTCTTTTTCTCTTTCTCTCTTTAATACACTTACATTTTTTCCCTTTTATTTTTTTACTCATTTACTAACCAATGGGTTTAATTCAAAACCAGTACAATCCCCGCGCCATGGTGCGGTTTTTAATAAATAAAATTTTAATAACATAACAAATTAATATTATAAAATATTAATAAAAGTTCGGATAACATAAAGAAAGTAGACTTGAAATCTTTAAGAAAATGGTAAAAACGTTTATCATAAAGTTAGGCTTCATCAAAAAGGTTTTTAAATTAATATATTATGTTGATATAGATTATTATATATATAGTAGACATTAGATTTAATTCAATGTTTTGAATTAAACCCAATGGTTAGTAAATGGGTAAAAAAATAAAAGAAAAAAAATGTAAATAACGAAATTATGACTGGAAAATGAATGAACAATGAAGAATACTTCACCTATCTTGCATGGCCTTGGATGCCCTTAGTTCATCCCTACGAACAAGTAGATGAACGTGGCTAGCATACTTAGTCAAGTAAAGGGCCTCTTCAGTAGCTGTATCTCCTCCTCCAACCACAGCAAGAACTTGGCCCTTGAACAATGGAGAGGCACCATCACATATGGCACAAGCACTAATCCCTCTGCTCCAAAACTCATCTTCACGGGGTAATCTGAGCCTTTTTGCAGTAGCTCCAGTAGCAAAGATGATACTATGACACTTGATCTGGAATAATTTGAAAGGGTAATGAATATGAGGTGGGGTAGGAGTGCTATAAAATTATAATAAAGGAAACTAATGAATGACAACATAGAAGTAGTGTAGATTATGCACAACAGCACAAGCACTTGAAGGCAAATTGTAGAATACTGAGTTGCATGACAAGATTTTACCTTACGCTCACCACTTGCTACAAGAAAAGGTCTGGTTTTCACATCAATAAGTTCCACATCCTCTTGGTATAACTCAGCTCCCCAACGCTCAGCTTGTTTTTTCATTCTGTACCAAGGTGGGTGAAAACAGCTGAAGATGGATTTAAAAAAGAGGCTCTCAATCTGCGTTTGATGATAACATTAATATATTTTACCTATCCATCAAATCAGGACCGGTTATTCCGTCAGGAAAGCCGGGAAAGTTCTCCACTTCAGTGGTAGTCATCAACTGTCCACCAGGTACACCACCTACTTGGAAGCCCTCAAAGACTACGGGCTTGAGATTAGCACGAGCTGCATAAATAGCTGCTGTGTATCCAGCAGGACCAGAACCAACGATCACCAAATTCTCTATAGCTTTAGCTGCAAAAGAAAAGAAAAGGTCCACATGATGAGATAAGATAGGAAATCCAGCATTAACTACTCCTATCCTCTTCAGCTCGTCTCCTTAGGTGAACTTCACCTCCCTCCCTCTATCCCACTGAATTGAACTGATCTAAGTATGAATTCCTTTTCAATTTCACAATTGCTTTGGATGATTCCTAAAATCTGGATCTTAAACCTTCTTCAAGGTCTCTCTCCTTCTACTGTCTCGCTCTGTTCAGCTTAATTAGCAACTTTTGAACCGTTGGATTGATTGATTGATTTTATTAGCAATTTCTGAAGCTGTTAAGGGAGTGGAGGAATCAGTAGCCACGTCTGGAGAAGTTGGGGATTCATCTACTGAAAATTTGGAGGATTTAGTCAAGCACTTTGAGCAAATTGCTAGATCTCAGGTATATTTCCTCTTGATTACTCAGCAGTGTATTTTTGTTTTTCAATTTTTCGAGGTTAATCTGCTTTTAAACTACTCAAGTTCTGCGATATTGCATAAACTGAGGCTTAATCATATAAAATGCCAAAATTTGAGCAAGTAACATGACCTGTAAACAATAAAAGAGCCAAATAATTGTAAGAGACTTGAGAAAGCTAATATACCACATTTGCCAGATTTACGTGAGGTTTGTTTCCTTCCCTCTGCTCTCATTTGTAACTAAACAGAGAAATTGGCCATTATTTACTCTTTAAGAGTGAGGAAGAACAAGTCAGACCTGAAGAGGACGGTAAAACTTCATCACCAGAAGCGGAAGCCCTGACTCGCAGGAGAAGACGGCGAGCACGCGCGGCGTAACGAAGACGACGGGGAGTGGAACAGGCATTAATGGTGAGCGGAAGAGCGTCGGAAGTAAGGTAAGCGGCGGGGATGGAGGAAGGAGGGAGGGGGGCGGGTTGACCAAGACCAGGACCGATCCGGAAAGAGGCTAAATTGGGAGGAGCCATTGTGTAAATGGCACCATACAATACAAAGGCAAGCCTAAAAAGCAGCTAAGAAACAGAAGGGAGAAAGAATTGGGGTTGACGGCTGTGGCCTGTGGGTGTTTCAAACACAGAGGAGAGAGAGAGAGAGAGAGAGAGGGGGGGGGAAGAGAAGATAAGAAGCGGAGGAATTGCACGCTTTGCCTCCTCCTCCACTCTCCAAGTCCTATCCACAATTACACACCACATTCTCAACAAATCCTTTTCCCGTTATTTATCATCTCTCTCTCCCCTTTTTTTTCCTTTTTTTTTTTCTTTTTTTGTCTTTTTTTTGTCTTCTTTTTGTATATTTTTTTTATAAGGTATATATTTTTTTTATAAGGTAAAAATTCGAGTTCTGACAGACTTCATACTCGATAAGCCGATGAATCGGCAGACGGACTAACCGTCAACATACAACATAATAGACACATAAAAAACACAGATGAAAGAAACAACTCTAAGAACCCATATAAGCCGTCAGCCAGCAAAGGAGTCGAGGGAGTAGTTACTAAAATATTAACTTTTTTTATTATTTAATAAAAAATTAATATTTTATATAGATTTTAGTTTTTAAAAAAACGTGTCACAAAGTCAAACGACTTATATTTTAGAACGGAGGGAGTATTACATTAGCGTATTACGGGAGTACTTTTGAATAATTGCAATAGTCGGTTATAGAAAATTAAGACTAATAAATTAAGGGTATTTTTTCAATAACTCGACATTCGCAGTCTTCACTTGATATTTTTCGACTGTCTCTTTGCTGATCTTCTTTACTGAGATCTTTTGTATTCGAGTTTTTTTTGTAATTTATTTATTTTTTGTTGTGTCATGACGGTTAGCACGTTTGTCGATTCCCTTCGACCTCTCGATTTCCCAAATTTCTACTGTCGTCTGAGATTTCGAATTATTTCCTTTTAAAAAAATACATCATCCTTAAAAAAAAAAAAAATGAAGCTATAGACAAGACGACGAAAATGATTATTGACAAGATCAAATTCGTTAACTGCACAATAAACCTTTTTATATTTTAAGCAAACTTATCAATGGAGAAGCTTTATCTCTTTTCAAATATGTATATAGCAACTAGAGATGTCGATGTTAATAAGGAATCACTCCCACCACATAGTTCATGTAGACAACAATATTGCAAAAATTACTTGTTGATGAGGAACACCCATGCTTTCTACCGCCACTGGATTTTGTCATCTTGTAACATTTTAAGTTTTACCCCTTTACCCTTCCAATTTGTTGATGTTCTTTTGTCGTCACTCATGGACTGCTTTCACTGCAAATTTGATTCCACAAAGTAATTAAAGTTTGTAAATTTAATCGTCTAGATCACTGAAATGCAAAGGGTGTTGCTATATACACCGCAAATCCGGATTAAGGATTTGCACGTCCTTAGGGACGTGCTTGCACGTCCACTAGCAAAGGCTGCACGTCCTTAACAACGTTCTTGCACGTCCTTAAGGACGTGCAAGTATTGCACGTTGTTAAGGACGTGCAAACCCTAGTAGGGTTTTAGGGTTTAGGGTTTAGGAATTCCGAGGGTTTTGTAATGTTAATTGATAAAATTGAAGTGTTAGCTAGTGGAGTTGAAGGATTTCGGGTAAAAGTAAATAGAAAACAATATTTGTTAAGGTTTTCATTCGGATAATATGTGAATAACGTTACAAGGAACGGAAAAAAAAAGTTTACATTCATAATTTTAATAAACTTGTGGAATAAAATCTAGGAAAATAGTAAAGGGCGGCCGGACTCGACACGCAAGGCTCGAAATCTCTCAAACTGAGCTTGAAACGGAGCATCCCATCCTTCGACGCTCGGATGATGATGTGCGACCCATTCTGGCGGTGGCGGCGGAATAGGAGCGTTACGACGCAACCAGATCTATGAGAACGAAAAATTAGAGTTAGAGTATTGACATATATATGAAAAGCAAGAATAGGTAATAAAAGAAGACGTTTGAAGTCGTACCGCGGCAAAATGGTCTTGGTTTCCGATGCAGGCTACACCAAAGGTTGCTGATTGAGGGTTGTTAGCAGGTGTCGGCGAGGTCATGGGAAGACATGTGAACGGATGATGCCAAGCTAGGACGACGAGAGGAATCTGATATACCGTTGCAAATACTAAACCCATAATTGGTAGCTCTATCCACCGTCTCCTATCACCATGCACAGCTCCCGCCCATCTCTGGTAGTCGACGAACTGCTGGAATTGGTACCCTCCCGTATAACAACCGGCGTACAGATCGGCGTGATCCTCCAAGTGATTGCATAGTAACGTTTTGAGTTCCGGGAAAGCAGTCTCGCCGATCGGTGATGTCAAAGCCGCCAAAGCACGGTAGCCACAATGACCATCTCCAACAGTGTCCCTCACCGTCTCAATATGACCGAGCATGAAGGGATCAACGTTGTTTCGACCCCAGTTGAACCCTCCGAACACATCATCACGTCCACGTCGAGCTGAGGTCGCTTGTGGACGATGCCGAGCAGCACGTCGAGCAGCACGCGCTTCTTCTCTCTCAAACCTTTCCCTTACCTCCTCGTACGGCAACGGGTTGGTTCTGCAGGCATTCCTCGACCCCCGAGGCCTCCCCTTCCTTCGGACGCTTGCTGATGAGGGTGGGTGCAGCTCATCCTCGCATAAATCGTTGGAAGCCGTATATGAAGATGACAGCTCATACGGCAGTGGGGTGTCGTCGATGTCAGTCCATGACAAATCCATCCAGAACGGGTGGATGTCCTCGGCGGGTATCGGAGTACCGGAGTTGACGTATTCCTGAATCTCATGGACACATGGGATCCCGTAACAAACCCTCCAATGTCGGTCCGTGCATACCGGAAACTTGGAGATGAGGATTGCTTTGCGGCTCGGCCATAACGATTCTAACGGTGAATGAATATATCGACACAAGTCGGACTTTGTTTTGGAGTGCGGAATGAAGCTGTCTCCCTTCGCTTCAAATAGGCACTGCTGCGTCAATTGTAAGCAGAAATGCACGTCCTTAAGGACGTGCTAGGGTTTAGGGTTTGGCTTTAGGGTTTAGGTAGGGTTCGGAACAATGAACGTCGTTGACCACGTGCTTGCACGTCCTGATGGACGTGCAAGGTTCCAAACCCTACCGTAACCAAACCTAAACCCTAACAACCCTAGCCAAACCCTAAACTAACTAACCTAACTCGAAGTTTACGTTTTCGTTTTCGTTCTTAATGTTTACGCTTAATAGCTCGAAGTTTACGTTTTCGTTTTCGTTCTTAACGTGCAAGTTTACGTTTTCGTTTTCGTTTTCGTTTTCGTTCCAAACTCGAAGTTTACGTTTTCGTTTTTGAGATAGGAATATAGAGATAGATACAAAATCCGTATTATAAAAGTATAATAATATAAAAGTATAATATAGAGATAAAATACAAAAAAATCACTGTCCAGGTGGGTTGCTGACAGCCTGATGCAGAATACCCGTCACCTCGTCTAATAGCTCCTCAAGGCGAGGATCCGTAGACAGGGCCCTCCAGTAGCCCTCTATCTCATGCAAGCGGGCCGCCAACGCCGGAGGGATGGCTGGAGGCTGAGGCAGGTCCACCCAAGGATCCAAGCCGATCGGGTGGACGGGCGCCGGCGGGTCATGATGGGGTGGCGTGGTCGGCAACACGTAAGGCCGGCTCTGCGACGCGTACCAAGCCATGTAATCTGACGTGACACCTGCCTGGCAATCCTCGCTGGTGCATCTGTGCTCGGCCAGCCTGTAGAAGCGACTCTCGTCCTGCAGATCCCGCCACTTGTTGTGGCTGTGGGCAAACACGGCGATGTACCTCGCGTTCTTCAAGGTGGTGTCGCGAGAGACCTGATCTGGCGCGATAACGTCCTGCGGGATCCCCTGGACCCGTCCGAACTGCCGGAGGCACCTATCGGGCATATACGGCTCCTCCTCCCCGTAGAAGGTGATGGTGCCCCGATAGGTGGACTGACGGTACTGGCCGTCGAAGTCCAGATCACGCCCAAAGGGCATCCACTCGACCTATAATTACAAAAATCAGGCGTAAATGACGGTTAAGAAATGTAACTTATATAGTAGATAGAGTCTCGAATACATACGTCGGCGACGGTAAGACGGTCCACCTCGTCCCGCAGCTGCCGCACCTTCTTCAGCTTCGCGGCGTCCTTCATGCGTTGTGGCGCCTTCGGACCGATGAACTTCGCGTAGAAGCGAGGGTCCGCCTTCCTAGCCGGGTCGCTGGAGAAATCACCTCGGAAGCGAGGGAAGTACGCCCATATCCAAGCCTTGACACAAAAAAGAATTTTGTCAGCATATAATATAAATATTTGTAAACTATAACTCTAATTCAGCGGTCTCGTACCTGTAGGATCGGCGTGCAGCTATCTATACCCTTCGCACCTGAGCGGGTAGCCTCGCCTAGGCCCCTGTAGAGACATGCGAGGGCACCTGCTGCCCATGCAAGGGTGGCCGTACGCGGGATGTCCCAAATAAGGCCGAATATCCTCCATGGGATCCGGCTCTGCGACTTGTCCACAAACAAAGTCGCGGCGAGAGCGATGGACATGTAGCCTATGTGGAGAAACCGCCGCTGGGCAGGGTCATCCTGGGGCTGCCCCCCTCCCACATGCATGCGCAGCCTAATCTGCTCAGGATCAGCCGCGGCCTCTGGGTCATCAGCGGGGGCGGGGTCGACGAGCGGGCCGTGTCTCTGTTGCCAGAGCTCAGTCAACCAACTCACTGGAGGTCCGCCAGCGTGTCTGTATGACTTCAGTGCCTGCGGGGTGAGCTGGTAGTACTCCGCGACGGTGGGGATCAACGCTCCCGCGGGCAGATCTGACGTACAAGGGAGGCCCTCGATCGGAAGTCCCATGAGGCAGGCAACATCGTGCAGCGTGATGGTCATCTCGCCCCATGGAAAGTGGAAGGAGCTGGTCTCCGGGTGCCAATGCTCCAAGAAGGCTGTGCAGGTAAACTCGTCGACACACTCCCAGTGGAGGGACCTCAGCTGCGGGATGCCGGATGGGATCAGATCCTGCACCCAGGTCCCCGGGCCCTCAAATATGTAGCGATCGAAAGCCTGCAGGTGGGTCGCCCGGTGGTGGAACTTAAGCAGCGGCAGCTCCACAGTAGGATCTCTCCACATCTGATACGCGCGGTGATGTCTGTAAGACAGAAGCAGCTCTCCCGGCGGCAATAAAGGGTCAACCTGCACAGCCGGGGCGGCTGCCTGCGCAGGTATGGGCTCGGGCTCTACCTGTGGGCCCCCCTGGCCCTGAGCCTGAACCTGCCCCTCCTGACCGTCGACAGCCTCCTCAACGACGTCAGGGATCACATCATCTGCAGAGGCCAAGGAGATCGTCGCTGGGGTGGGGGAGGTCGAAGGCTCGGCCTCCTGGGTGCCGGATGTAGAAGCCTCTGCAACGGCTGAAGTAGAAGTCTCCGGAACGGCTGAAGTAGATGCCTCCGGGATGGTGGGTGGAACACGAGTAGGCGGTCTACCCATGTCGCCCCGTCGCCCAACGACTACGTCAGTAATGCAGCTACTCAAAACATCAGCGGTCTCCAAAGAAGGCTGCAACCCCATCATCGCATCGCCAGAAGGATCCCAAGCTGGCAGACCCTTCCAGAAGCTGTCGTGCTCGTCGGCCGGGGGGGTACCCATCGACTGCTGGTACCGCTCTGCAGACGCAAGCAGATCGTCGACTGTGGCTGTCGGAATGTCGGGTACCGTCTCCTCTGGAATCTGGCTGACCGCTGCCCGGCCGGCGATCGTAACAGGCCGGAGGGTACCATCACCCCTCATGAGCCTCCCTGCCTGTTATTATGAAATTTAATGTTTTTATTGTCTTTTATTTAGAATTTATTTGTATGTAGTTTAATATATTTTAATATTTTTATTTTCATTTATCTTAATGTCTTTTAATATATTTTAATATGTTTTAATATCTTGTAATATATATTAATCGTTTTTATTTTTTTTCCATTAAAACTATCAAAATGTACAAACTATATAATATCTATCAAACTATATACTAAAACTATAAGATCTCTTTTTTTATTGTTTTTCAATTAGAATTTATTTGTATGTAGTTTAATATATTTTCATATATTTTAATGTTTTTATTTTCATTTATTTTAATGTCTTTTATTATATTTTAATATATTAAAATATCTTGTCATATATATTAATCGTTTTTATTGTTTTTACATTAAAACTATCAAACTATATACTAAAATAATCTATCAAATTATATTATAAAACTATATTAAAATATAAACTATATTATAAAACTATATTAAAATATAAACTATATTATAAAACTATAAAAATAAATCAAACAATTTAAATAAATCAAAAACATACCGGTGGGGTCGGGACCGGCGAAACCTCTACAGACCGCCGCTTCCGCGGCGGTAATAGGTCCGCCTCCACCACTCCGTCGCCATCACCACCACCACCACTACCGGACGCCGCCGCCGCCGCCGCCGCTGCTCCACCACCACCACCATCACCACCCTCCTCAACCTCCATGGGTGCCACCCCACCACCACCCCCGGCCACCTACTCCACCGCCACCCCCTCCCCCAGTGCTCCACCCCCACCACCACCCTCATCAGCTACCGGCTCCACCACCACCTCTCTCTCCGGCTCCATCTCTCTCTCAGTCTCGATCTCTTCTATCGATTTCTCACCTCCGGCAATCTCTCTCTCTCTATCGATTTCTCTGAGCGTAGAAGGGAAGACGAAGAGGCACGTCCTCTTCGTCTTTTGTAGACGGGCTTGCACGTCCTTAAGGACGTGCAAGCCCGTCCCTGAGGACGTGCAAGCACGTTTTAGAAAAAAATTAAAAACGTGCTTGCACGTCCGGGCTCGGGTGGCTGTATAATATCTTGCACGTCCTTAAGGACGTGCAAGCAGGACGTGCTTGCACGTCCTTAAGGACGTGAGGATTTGCGGTGTATATAGCCGGAACGAATGCAAATTAGGGTAAAAGCAAAAGAGAGTAAAATTGGTGTTAGGACTTAGGAGTACTTCCTAATTAATAAAGATAAATATATATAGTGAAACCCTAATCCTACCAATCAGGCATCCAGCAGGTAAAACGGATTGAATCTATAAAAGTTACAAAATTAATTCAATGTTTCTTGAAGATCTGTAACCTTTGCAAACATTAGGGTTGTTAATGATTCAAATTGAGTATTTGGATAACTCTATTTTTTATTTTGCTCTCGGTTTGACTCATAATTTTCTCAAATGAAAAAATGGTTTATTGTGCAATTTAATATATTATATCTTGTCAATATTCATTTTGAGATCTTATCAATAGCCTTTATGAAAAAAAAATATTTAAAAAATTGCTAAAATGGTTAATAGTTAGAAAATCTTTCTCAATATAACCTATGTTCTTTAGAAAACCTGATAAACTAAAGCAAATTCACAACTTATCGACGAAGGGCAAATGTTTTTTTTATTAGGTAAAAATTCGGGTGAGAAGACTCTACTCGATAGCATTCTGACGGATGAGGTCAATAAGACTTGAATCATTTAGGAAGTCGGGACCCCTAGCCGAGTAACTAAGGTGTGCAACCTTATCAGTCACTTGATTGTCAGAACGGGGTATGTGAAGGAAAGAGACTTCCCATGGACATTTAGAGTACGTTTTGTTTTAGATGTTTGATAATTACGGTATCAAGGAGTCTCCTTCAATAATAAGTTTTTCTAACTGAAGCTCACAGACTTTAGAAACTCCGGAATGAAGGGCTAGGGCCTCCATAAGGATAGGAGTTTGACCGCCAATTAATTGGTTGCCCATACTAATGGGGCGCCCTAACCAGTCACGAATAATAAATCCGATAGAGCTCTTAAATTGCGAGATTTTTGAGTCATCGAAGTTTATTGGTTGAGAAGGGATATATTCATTAATAGTCTATTTTGGGCTTTCTTTTTTTATGAATTGGGCCTAAATGTCCGATTAAGGTTTTTGATGCAGTTGGGTCGGATAATACGCTTGCGTGTTGTATACCTGTTATTACTTGATGATGGGTTTCACAGTGTTGTGGCCCATGAAGACTAGCATATGTATTGACATGATGGTTGGGTGAGATGATTAGTTTACCAAACCGGAGGAGGAAGCAGAGATCGTGAGGAGGGCCGACCAATTATGATCTCAGTTTTAGACTTGGAAGCCGCTCAATTGGAGACACCAAACCTTGAAATTTCTCAATCAACCCTTATTAGCTTAGCTGATAAGAATGACATGTAGTAATCAATATGTCACGAGTTCATCTCCCTTCTTCCCTATTGTAATAGCCTAGATGTCTAACTATTAACCAAAAAATGTCGTAATATATATTTTTTATAACATGAAAGAAATTTGATTATCTAGATATGCATAGAGAAACCGGGAGACCGGACAAAGCTGGTAGATAGACTAACCATCATGTACAATAGAAGCAAATACAGAAGAAAATGATATAAGCAAATGACATAATTGAAAATGGCAAATGATATATAAAAGCCACATAGGGCAAACAACCAAACCAAAAAAAAAAAAGAGAAACATGTTGACTAACTGCCCAAGCAACACAAAAGGATCTAGAGAATACGTTGTGGACACCTCATATTATGGACACACTAAGAGCCTTCAGATGTCGATCACATCCACAAATCTTCACAGAAAAAAGCGTAGCAACCATTGTTGTTAAAATCTCGATTCGATCCTACGATTCCAACGATCTTACGGTCGAAAAAAAAAATGATCTCGGTCCTTTTTGCGATTCTAACGATCCTATAACATGTCTATTATAAGAATTTTCTAATATTTACACTTAAAATCTAAGAAATTTACAATATATTTAGTTGGTTTATATTATATTTAGTTTATTTTTAAAATTTTAAAATATTTGTATTTTTTTATGATTTAACATAATATTTATCTAATATGAAATATATTATATAACTTCATTTTTTTATGACTCAAGAGGCGCAGCTATTTTTTTTCTATATACATACCCTGCCCCTCTTGAGTCACACGTCTATGACTCAGGAGGCGTAGGGTTTATTTATAAAAAAAAAAGAAAAACTTAGATTTTGGGTGTAAATAGTAAATTTTATGGGTGTAAAAAACAACACCCAATATATAATATTAACTACACTCCTATATGAACCTGCATCGTCCTACACTACAGTACTCCTATATTCACTTACCTTTGTATTTACTTATTTAGGGCATATAGTATTAACTAATTACAATTTTGAACTTTCCAAATACATAAAACGAAAAACAGCATCTGTGTATCTAGGACAACCATTTTGGAACTTTTCATGTCAACCTTGCTCGTTTGAGTTTGTACCTAGCTCGAATTTTCAGTACGTGATCTTATAATGGTATGAAATTGAAGTTAAATACTCCTCGCCCCTCCCATATTTTAATACTTCTTAGATCATGTTTATCAATAGATATTAGGAATACGTACTAGTATGAATATTAATTTTTTATCTTCTCTTTCCGTCACATCATCTCATCATCTCATTTTTATTTTTTCATTTTATTAGTAACATTTCTGACATACCAAAACTCACATTTTCCTAGTAAAATATTATTATAAAATTTTTCATATTTAAAAATAACTAAAACATTATTATAATAATTTTATATTTAAAAGTGACTAGAGTATGTGATTATTAAATAAAATAATTTTTGCTTAAAAGCATATATAATACACAAAAGGTAACAACACTTGAAACAACAATATACACATAACTTTAAAATAACAATCAGCACACACATGAAATAACAACACACTAGTTCAAAATTGAAATTAGTCCCTACACTCACCAATGATCTTTGCTATCTTCGTTATCTTCACTTACAGCTTGTGGTTCTCCTCTTCTAGCTCCGAGATTTGAGTCTTGAGCTCGTTAATAATGTCATCCATACAGGTCATGTTATACCCGAGTTCTCGATTATCCTTCTGCAACAGGTATATTTCTCATCATATAAAGTTGAGATCATGCTTTGAAGAGTGTTCCCGACTTCAAGGCTTCCATCGTATAAAATCTCTTCAAACTCCCTCATTGCACTCACCTAATTTGATACTTGTCGTCGACATCCACTACAAAAAAAAAAATCGTTTTACCATGGCAAATGGTTGGTTTTTGCGACCCCTGTGCTACTGCAAAAGGGCGTTGTTGCTAGCCACTCCAAAAAAATCCAATTAGCTACGCCAGCTTTGATATTGTAGCCATTGGCCTTTTTTTAGGCGAGACTCATCTAAACTTAGCGAGAGTCTGTACAATTTAGAAGAGTCGCCGCTCCTCTCAAACCTCTCTCCTGCTTGCCTCGCCGCTCTACCTTTCACTCTCATCGCTACAGTCGAGCTTCATCCCATTCACTTTCGTTTGGGACCTCGCCTCTTCCATTCTTGGCCGAAATCTAAGATCTCCCCTCGTCGTTATGATAGACTGAAACCTAGGCAACAATGGAGCCAAAAGCCGTCCATTGCCGTCTAGTGTACGGTTTGTTCGTCGCCGATTATATCACCCTATCAGCTCATCGAACCTGTCCGATTTATCGAATTTTTACTTAATAAAAAAAAGGTATGCTTTTTCAAAAAAAAAAAAAAAAGGGTCTCCTTTTTCAAAAAGACGGGTGAATTAGAATGACGAGGGAGAACAAAATGAAACTTTGCCCTTCTTTTTGTTACCTTTTTGCCATTCTTGTATTTTTTTTAAAAGAGATTAGGGTATGTTTGGATTACCATATATATTTTATACCTTATAATGTTCAATATTGTATTATAATATATATAATATAATATTATAGATTATATGACTATCCTTTACTATTACTACGTATCTACTATGAGTATGGCATGCAAGTTGTAATTTGTGGGATTTGCACGTTAAGTTTCAAAGGTCCGACTAATTTTTTAAAAAAGACCTTGTTTTTTGTATGTGTGTGAAAGTCCCACAAATTCTGTAAGGGTTTGAAATCTCGCTCGAAAGGGCTTGATTTAAATCCCAAAAGGTCTTGACCAAAATCCGTGTCCGCTCGATCGGTACTTCTTGGTGCAGTTTGCTCGGGCTGTGTGCGACTTTGCTTTTGGTGTGTCTAGACAGTCTTCTTCTTCATTGGGGTTATGGCGTTTGGAGTCAGAACAGGCTGGGGCCGAGGTGGTGTGTACGGGACAACACATGTTCGGAAAGGAGCTTCCTTGGAGGTTCATCTTCACTGCCCACATGGATTCCTAATGTATCACTGGTCAGTGGTGCTACTTCTTGGTGATGTTTGACTTCATCGACCTTAGTCTACATCCCCAACTTGCAAGATTTAGGTTTGTTTACATTCGTCTTTTTAGGGTTCGTTCTGCTTGTTTTATTGTGGTTGTTTTGCGTTATGTTGTATTTTCGACGGTCTTTCGTCAGCAGACTTATCGGCCTTTCGAGATTCAGACATGCCTGATCTCTGGTTCTTACTTTTATTGAAAAATTACATGGTTTCATTTTAAAATGTAGGAGTATGTTACACCTAAATTAAGATTAAAAATGATACTCGGTGTAGTATTATTGTTTTTTTTTAAAAAAAAAACATGTGCATTGAAGAACACATTCTTTCTTACCATGTTATTTGCATCTATTAATAAGTTATGGGTTTTCTTACGTGAAGGATACAATTTAATTTTTTTAAATCTAGTAAACATATATTTTATATTAGATATTACTATAAATATATTAGTGTGATTGACCCGATCAACAAGTATTTTTTTTTGTCATATCAACAATAATATTTCAATGCATCTCGACAAAGTAGGGTTTGAGAGGTTATAACTGGGGCCGCTCATCGGTTCAAAACTGGATCGAATAGGGTCAAATCAAATTGATACTCATTGGTTTAAAACCGGGCCAAATTGAACCAAACCTAAAATCAAATTTTTAGATTGTGAACCAAAAACCGAACCTAACACATTATGTTCGGTTCTGTTTAGGTTTTGAACCTAAATGAACCTAATTAACAATTAATTCTTTAAAAAATTAAAATATTTATTTTTTTGAAAAAATTATGTTAAAGAAAATTTCTTAAAAATATACACAATATCCTTTTTTTATACAAGGTGAAAATCTGGGGGGTGATCAGTCGCAGCTGACCCATTGCCTAAAGACATCCTCGCGGACAAGGTCTTCAATCTGAGGAGGACGGTCCAGCAGCAGCACTGCCGAAAGACTCAAATGTGCCAAACAGTCCGCAACTCGATTCCCCTCACGATAGATGTAGGCAAAGGAGATAGACTGAAAGTCACAACTGCGACAGAGAGCATCAGATGTCAGCATCTCAACCTCCCACGAACACTTTCACGATCTCTTCATGGCGTTGATAACTGTCAAGCAATCACCCTCCACTTCAAGATGAAAAAATCCCCGCTTAGATGCTTCCGTCAATCCAGCCAGGAGACCGAGACAGTATGCTTGAACCGTAAATACTTTACCATGTCGATGCATACCACAAAGAAGGACGACTCCGACACTATCCCATAAAACGAAGCTAGAGGCGGCAGAACTATAAGCTATCTTAGCTCCGTCAAAGTTTAGTTTAACAATACCCTCAGCAGGCTTCCCCCATTTTACCGATTTCTTTTGTCCGGCCCTCTTCTGGTTTGTTCTCGCAGTTTTTGTAGTCGTGTCGACTTCTAGGTCCTTGGTCTGCAATTTCTTTCAATTATTCTTGAAAACTTTAATGTAATTCACCCATTCATTCATGTTTGTGCTATCATTTTCATTGAATAAAATTTTGTTTCTCATTGTCCATACACCCCATAAGAAAATAGCTAGGATCGATTCTTTCTCTGAGGAGATCTTAGAAAAACTTTCAGAAATTATTTCACAATAAGGCCTTTCATTCTTATTCTTGTGTCGTATCGTTCTCTCAATTTGTTCATCAATCTTCCCAATAAAAGTCAATGTAGTTTGACATCCAGTGAACAAGTGAATTACATCTTCTTCATGATAGTTACAAAGGGGGCACTCCATAGGTACATGCACACCTTTATTTCGAAGTCTTGATTTTGTAGGCGTACCATTCGGTAGATTTTTCCCAGAGAAATTTTTTGATTTTCGGAGGGCAATCAATCTTCCAAATCCAGTCAGTGGGTTCCGAGTTTGTTCTTCTAGAACTCGAAATATAGTCGAGGGCACTAGCATTGGAGAACCACCCATTTCTAACCCGACTCTATTTATCTTCTTACTTCTACATGCAATTCAACTATATAAGCAAAAAAAATGATCATTGCTTTAGAAATGGATGTGTTTAGAATATATATATATATATATATATGTATATAGGATAGATAGATAGACAGTAAATATATTAAAAAGAAAAGAAAAAATGTGATTGATTTAAAGAGACAAAGAGATAAATAAAAAATTAAAGAAAATAAATAATTAAAGAAGGGCAAAAATACTTGATTGGTGGAAAGGAAAGAATTAAGGAGAGACTGACACGTAGGCAAAAGTCTTCTAAATTAAGAATATATATATATATATATATTTATAGACACACACACACACTAGTAAACCCACCCGATAGGGTTGAAACAAAACCCGAAAAGGTCGACCAAAATCCTGAGAGGGTTAAAAATCCCTAAAGGGCCTACCTAGAAAATAACTTTTTGGTGCTTTTGTACGAGTGGTGTGTGGCTCTGCATTCGGCATCCCTATGAGTTCTTCTGTTTGGTTGGGGTCGTAGAGTCCGGAGTCGGGATTGGCTAGGGTCAAGGTGGTGCATTGAGGGCAACTCCATATCTAGGAAGGAGCTTCCTTGGAGTTTTGTCCGCACTACCCACAAAAGATAGCTTTCTGCAGTACCGTTGGCCCGCGGTGCTACTGTAATTCGGTGGTGCTTGACTCCATTCTTCGCCGTCGTCCTCAACTTTTTAAAAGTAGTTCTTCTTAGGTCGTCTTTTCCATAGAGTGTTGTTTCTGCTTGTTTTCGTTGCGCCTGGTTTTTTTGTATTGTATGTTTTAGGCGGTCCCGCCTGACGCCTCGTCGACCTTTAAATTAGAAGATAATTTTTTTGCATATTAGGATACGATTTTATGGATAACTTTTTTTTTTGAAATATTTTATATCTTAATAGTGTAAACTAATATTATATGGATTTTCATACAAATAAAAAAAACTACACACACATCTATATATATATATATTAAATAAGTATAACTGTTGAATCTGTGCATAACACGGGTATATAACTAGTTAAATAATGTCTTATGTGGCGTGTTGTGATTGATTATAGAAAAAAAAATTATTAAAATAGTATGTTGTCATAGTTTATAAAAAGTTATCATAACCCACAAATCTATCTATACATATTTTAGTTAATTGATAAAAATATAAATAAAACCATTTCATAGCTATACTTACCAAAAATATTAATAGATAAATATAAAGTATTTGATAGGTGCTATTTTATTTATATATATATTAGTTTTTGGTGGAAAGAATTATTTATATCGAAATTTATTATTTAATAATTTTTAATTTT
The DNA here is from genome assembly GCA_963922045.1 of Persicaria maculosa. NCBI lineage: Eukaryota > Viridiplantae > Streptophyta > Magnoliopsida > Caryophyllales > Polygonaceae > Persicaria > Persicaria maculosa. The sequence continues at coordinate 176,731 of OY998267.1, forward strand.
TTATCTATATCTATATTATTTTGTAGGGACAAAATAAATTATTAAAATATTATGCACCCATAATATGTAGCCACAATCCATCGGTGCATAGATATTTTAGTAAATTAATATAATAAAGATATACTACATATTTAATAAAAAAAAATTAATATTAAAATATTTTTGGAAATTAGTTATCTGCTAAATTACATGAAATTTAATTAACGATAGATTAGAAAAAAAACCTTTTCACCTTATAAATGCGAATTTTATTTATATTTTGAGAGAATGTAAATAAAAGATATTGTCAAAATAATTTTATTTATATCTATATTATTTTTTGGGGAAAATTTATTTATATTTATATTTATATTTTTTATTTATTTATTGAAATCTAACTGAATTATTTATAATATTATATTAATATATTTTCCGTGCAAGAGCATGACATAGTTTAAATATAAAAACTAGTAATATTTTCCATAATTAAATACTAAATTACAAATAAGAGTTTAAACCTCCGAAACAATTGCCTTTTGCAGCAGCATTATATTTGCTGTGACATTATTGACTGCCCATTTCTAGTGAATTCCAAATCCCTCCCTCGTACTGTTTTCCCACCCCAACTCCCCTCTTTCTCTTTCTCAGTTTCTCTTTCTCCTGGGACGATTATTTTTCCTCTCTCTTCTTCTGCTCCTTTCTTTCCCCTCCGGCCCCTCTTCTTTCAAAGTTGATGAGTTTTTGCTACCAATTCCTTTATCATATAGATGTCATTATGATCCCATTAAATCTCCTCTTTAATTTCAAAGCTGATCGATGAGGTTTTGTCTTTCAAAAAAGTAAAAATAAAAATTCTTTCTCATTCATCGCTATGTGTTAGTTCTTGTTACCCTGTGCGGCGCATTGCTCCACTTTCATTGGGTCTGTCACTGTCGCAACTTGAAAATCTCACTTGATGTGGGCATCGCTTCAATTTTGGTGGTGGGTTTCATCAGGGAAGTGCTTACTTCTTTCAGCCTGCTTCTTTTGATTTTAGCTCTCATTCCCACATTTTGAGCTTCTCTTTGTTTCTTGGAGTAAAAAAATGAATGATCTTTTGGGTTCAGCTGCTATGTAAAAAGAAAAAAAAAAGGAGGGGACTTGATTCACCAATTCAAGAAGAGAACCATGTGGCCTTCAATTGCAAAAGGAGATACCCAAGCTTTGAGCATCAAGTGTATCCTATTATTCCAACTCCTACTAAGAGGAGGAGGAGTTGGAAGCACTCAGACTCAGGCAGTGAGCTCTGATGATCAAGCCACCATCTTTGCTATCAACAAGGAGATTGGAATTCCAGGGTGGGGTCTCAACACCTCTGACTATTGCTTCTGGCCAGGGATTCACTGTCACCCTAATCTCAGCGTTGAAAGACTTGATCTTTCTCACCATGGTCTCAGAGGTAATCTCACTCTCATCTCTCACCTCAGATCCTTGAAATTCCTTGACCTCTCCAACAATAACTTCTATGGCCCCATTCCCCATCCCTTCGGAAACTTGTCTGAGCTTGAGTTTCTTGATTTATCCATGAACATGTTTCAAGATTCTATCCCTCCTCAGTTGGGTAAGCTCAGAAGCCTCAGAGCACTCAACCTTTCTAATAACTATCTGGTTGGTGGGATTCCTGATGAGCTCAAAGGCTTGTCTGAATTGCGTGATTTACAGCTCTCAAGTAACCATTTGAATGGCTCCATCCCATTGTGGCTTGGGAATTTGACCAACTTGAGAGTTTTTACAGCTTATGAGAACAGATTAGAGGGCGAAATCCCGGGTAATTTGGGTTCGGTTTCTGAGCTTCAGCTACTAAATCTTCACTCCAACCAGCTGGAGGGTGTGATACCAGAGAGCCTTTTTGCTAAGGGGAAGCTTGAGGCTTTGGTGCTTACTCAAAACAGATTGAATGGCAACATTCCAGAATCAGTAGGCAACTGTAATAATCTCTCCAGCATTCGTATCGGAAACAATGGGCTTATAGGCACTATTCCGAGGTCTGTTGGAAACCTTAGCAGCCTCACTTACTTTGAGGCGAACAATAACAATCTCTCCGGGAAGATAGCTGATGAGTTTGCTCAATGTGCGAACCTCACACTTCTAAATTTGGCATCAAATGGGTTCACAGGGTTCATCCCTTCCGAGCTTGGTCAGCTTGAGAATTTGCAGGAGCTGATTGTTTCTGGTAACAGTCTTTATGGGGATATACCAGATTCTATCCTAAGCTGCAGGAGTCTCAACAAGTTGGATCTGAGCGAAAACAGATTTAATGGTTCCATACCGAAAGATGTGTGCAGCATGCCCAGATTGCAGTTCTTGCTTTTGGGCCAGAACTCCATTAGAGGAGAAATTCCTCATGAGATTGGTAATTGTGTAAAGCTGTTGGAATTGCAATTAGGCAGTAATTATCTTACAGGTACGATTCCTGTTGAGATAGGCCATCTGAGGAACCTGCAGATAGCTTTGAATGTGAGCTTCAACTATCTGCATGGATCGCTTCCGCCTGATCTGGGTAAATTAGACAAGCTGGTCTCTTTAGATGTGTCCAACAATCAGCTGTCTGGGACAATCCCATCAGCGATTACTGGGATGCTGAGTCTGATTGAAATCAACTTCTCAAATAATCAGCTTGTAGGTCCTGTACCCACATTCGTGCCCTTTCAGAAGAGTCCGATCTCAAGCTTTATGGGAAATAAAGCACTATGTGGACAACCTCTAAGCTCTACCTGTGAAGGTGCTTATGGAAGTGATGATCTGGGCAGGTACTCGAGGAAGGATTCTTTTAGGAATATACTTGCCGTTGCTGGATCTGGTCTAGCAGTCTTTGTGTCGGTTGCTGTTGTTGTAATGCTGTTTATGATGAGGGAGAGACAAGAGAAATCAGCCAAAGACGCAGGGATTGAGGAAGAAGTTGCCAAGGAGCCTCCGGCAATAATAGCCGGAAATGTCTTCGTTGATAGTCTTCGACAGGCAATTGACTTTGATGTTGTAGTAAAAGCCACGTTGAAGGACTCGAACAAGCTCAGCAGTGGTACTTTCAGCAGCCTTTACAAAGCCACGATGCCCTCAGGGCTTGTTCTCTTGGCGAGGAGCCTTAAATCGATGGATAGGACCATAATTCATCATCAGAACAGGATGATCAGGGAGCTTGAGAGGCTGAGCAGGATTTCCCATGACAACTTGGCGAAGCCGGTAGGTTTTGTGATCTTTGAGGATGTAGCTCTTCTGCTTCATGAGTATGCGGCAAACGGGAACCTTTCTCAGTACCTGCATGACCCATCCAAGATATCGGAGCAGGAACCAAATTGGCCGAGGAGACTCTCCATCGCAGTCGGAGTGGCCGAAGGGCTGGCTTTCCTTCACAGCGTGGCTGTTATCCACCTAGACATCTCTTCAGGGAATGTGCTGCTAGATGCCAATTTTAGGCCTCTGGTTGCAGAGATAGAGATATCGAAGCTTCTAGATCCATCGAGAGGAACTGCGAGCATCAGTGCTGTTGCTGGTTCATTTGGTTACATCCCTCCAGGTACTTTTATTTTATTGTTGGTATAGTAGTCTGATCAGATGTGTTTGAGACCATCAAATTCAAATCTGTGACAGTTGATTGCTTACATAAATATTATACGGATTTGCTTGGTTTGGTTTGATTTTTGTTTGTTGTTGAAACTCGACAGAATATGCATTTACCATGCAAGTTACTGCACCCGGGAACGTGTACAGCTATGGCGTGATTCTGCTTGAAATCCTGACAAGCCGAATGCCTGTGGAGGAGGAGTTCGGAGAGGGCACAGATTTAGTGAAGTGGGTGCATAACGCTCTCATGAGAGGGGAAACCCCAGAGCAGATGCTTGACTCGAAGCTCAGCACCATCTCCTTTGCCTGGAGAAGGGAGATGCTGGCAGCCCTTAAGGTTGCATTGCTTTGCACAGACAGCACGCCAGCCAAAAGGCCTAAAATGAAGAAGGTTGTTGAGATGCTCCAAGAAATCAGCTAGGCCTGAAAGAGTAGAGAGATCAGATTTCCGGAGGTTGGAGAGATGGAAACCAGAAGCTTTTTAGGATATAATTACATTATATCTGTGAAATGCTGCAGTCATGAACCTGCAATGGTGTGTACATTTTGAATATCAGAACTTGCAGTGCGATGTACCTTCTATTGATCGTCAAGTTTTTCACCGTGTGTATTCTATTTCTACGTTTGGTGATTATCAAATGCTACTATTGGTAAGTTATTTCCTACACTCTGAATCTATCCATTTTAGTATCAATTTCTAGTATGTGCACATCACATGGTTCATCTAAAGCACAAATGTAACCAAGCAGCGGTCAAAACATAAGCAAGGCAACACGCTCATTAACAGTTGCATAAATGGAGAAACAAAAATCAATACAAATCAGCAAAACCCACCTTCCTCTTGTTTCTTTTACTTGTTCTTTCTTATTTTTTTCAATGACAATTTTGGCCATAGTACTAACAGCTAACAAGTGTTCTCAAGCAATACCAAGATCTCGACAACCTCAACTAATACTGCAACCAAAGAATCAACCAATATGGACATGAACATATGTATTAACCAACCCCAGCCCGATCTCAAATGAATCAAGTGCATGTTGCCAGTTCTCTTTTACATTAATGATCATCGATGCTTCACTTGTTGGACAACGATGGATCAGTATGGGCCACCCACCACCGTAGCCCAAACAAGCTGCTTCTTCTTCTTCTTCTTTTTCCCTTTCTTCAACTAGACTTTAAAATCAACAACCAGCGGCCCTTAAAAGGCTATCATAGGGGCTCAATGCAGGCAGTTTCAAGCCCTGAGATTGAGAATGACACTCGAATGCACAATGCATTGGCATCTGGCTGACTGAAGGTGCATGGCCCTCGGCATTGTTCATCAGTTCCATATTAGCGAATGGATTTCCAGGCTGCAATCACAGGAAAATCAAAGTGGGCCTGACATAATACCATGGTGGTGTAGAATGGTTTGTTGCTAAGCAACACTTGTTAAGGTCTAATTCAGAGAAGACCTGACATTAACAACAACAAAAAATCTTGGAAAGAGGATAAAAGAACTGGAATCATACCCTTCTTGAAGAAGTGTTATATGCCTCGGTGTTGAAGTTCACTGGAGTAAGGTTTAATATGCTTGCCTGTCTTTGAGCATCGACTAGATGTGCCATCTTTTCCTGCTTTCCCGTCAAAAGGGCTTCACAGTGACCAGCCATTTCCTTGTATGAAACATCTGGTGCAGTTACTGAAAACAATTCTACTTGGTTGTTTGCGTAGAGCACCTGTATAAAAAACACTTACAGATTCTAAGAAAAGAATTATGAGAATACTCCATAATTTTTATCTTTCTGATCTCAAGGCAAGAACTAATTTCAACAACATAAATTACAGCCCAATGTGATAAATTTTATTTTTATATTTACAACAATGTGGTTAATTAGTCACTAGCTAGCCTTGTTCTTGTATCGTTTAGTTGATACCTACTCATATGATAGAAGACATGGCTTTCAATCATCTTACCCAAAAATCTTGTATACAATTCACTTTGAACAGTTAATAAAGAGGCCCTAAGAAATAAAGTAGCTTATCCTCAATCTAAATGTAATTATTTTAGCTGTCAAATGCAACATCACTTGGAAACAAAACATCCAAGGAAGTATGAGAGCAACATACAAAACATCCAAGGAACTATGAGAGCAACATACAGATTCTAGAAGTTGATTGATGCTCAGCAAATTAGATGCTGTCGTCATCAATTGCATCTCCTGTCTGGCTTGAGTAGCAGATGAATCATGCAAGGCATCTTCGTCTATTGCAAAGAATAAAGGGGGCTGAAGAACATAAACAGTGTCAAGTAAGATCAACACCTTCACATGCATTGAAGCTCAACTACCAGGGTAAAGTGATTACCTCATCAAAAGAATTGTTCTTTACAGCACCATATTGATATTGATGATGCATACTGCTTGGACTCAGCTGGCTTCCGAGTGGTATGTCATCGGGTAAAAAATCACTGAGTAACTGCTCTGATACACTACCCATCTCAGACTACATGAAATAAGTAACTCACTGTTATTGCATCCCAAAGGCAACAGATTTGGCATTATTCAAGAAGTTGGCATGCTCGATATCAAACTTACACTAGCCAGATTTTCTATACTTCCAACAATTACTGGAACGAAGGCTTCTTTACTCTGGTCACCAGTGATATCAATCCCTGATAGATATCTCAAAGCAGTGGCATCATCTTCTTTTGATCCGAAGGCTACAGCTGAGCTCTCTGATTTTCTGACTACAGCCTGTAGCTTTGTATCTCCAACTAAATATAGAAATGGATCAACCTGAATGAAACACAAGTACATCATGGTTAGCAGGTTAAGTAGCACTGTCAATTTCACAAGGCACAAGAGATGAGTTTCAGAAGCTACACAATGTGAAGTAACTTAAAAGAACTAGCACAATAAAAGCCAACACTTGGCTGCATACCATTCTATTTTTACTCTGAAGTGATGCCTTGACAGAGGAAACGAGAGAGAAAACATCGTATGCTTTTGATACAAAAATTAGCATTGCAGTTGCCAAAGTGAAGAGGCATCTACAGCGGGATGGTGGTAATGAGCCTGTCAAAGAAGTAGATCAATGATTAAAATTCATGCCAAAGCTCATCTAGAAAATATATACGTAGTGATTACCGATTAATGTTGTTGTCCAGCTTCTGCCTTGTCAATTAAAGAAATATGGCACAAACTCTATTCTTTGAATATAAAAGTAGCAGACAAAACATGCTACACATACCTCCTGCAACCGCAACTGTTCTCAAAGAAAAAGCCAGCTGAAAACTTCGAATTAAAACCTCAGTACTTGAATTCTAGAAGAAACAACATAAAATGAATCATCATCGTTTTAGAATTAGAACTATATATGCACAAGGAAGTTTTTAGAAGCTGAAAACTGCTGGGAACCATAACATATATGACTTTTAAATCACCTTTGCTTGAGAAAACAGCATTACAAGACTGTACGTATGAGCAATTGCTTCATAATTTTCAGGCATGTTATCAGAGGCAATAGACTGTGCCCAAATCGATGAGAGCAGAAGACTGATCTGTCTTGTACTCAGTTTGAGAAAACTTCCTTCCTGTGCTTGAAGGGAACATTAAATTACTCAAATCTGGAGGAAGTTTTCAGTTGTTGAATGGAAATATAAGTTTTATCCAGACCATCAATTTAAAAGACAACAACAACAACATGAATGATGCTCCTCTACTGCATAACGAATAACAGAAAAACACAACACAAAAACAGGTATAACGAAGGACAAAGCAAATGGGGATAAAAGACAAATAGTGTGAGAACGGGGACGGGGACGGAGACGGAGAAATGATACGTTCTCTGCCACTCCTCTTACCCCATTCTAACCCTCTCTAACATGAATGATGCTTCTCTACTGCATCCTTTCCCTAACCATGTTTTCATTAAGGTTTAGAAGGGTAAAATCTTGTCTAACCACCTCCCCTCCAACTCTTTTTTGGTCTCTCTCTACTATGTCGGACTCTCTAAAAGACATTATATACAAATCAATGTTGGGTTTCCGGTAACACTAGTATCTCTTGCCAATGTCTCGGTTACCTTGAATCCAATATCTGACCAAGTTACAAAGCACTAACAATATTCAAGTATGATGAACTTTATAAATTTGGACTTCCAATTCAAATGGAAAAACCTATCAATTGGTTCATATTTGCAATCAACAAGTTGTTTTTTCATAATTAAAGCAATTATCAATGTTTGAGTTGCTGACCTACTTGCTAACAGAGAAGCAACTAATTCTTTACAACAAAATTAGTGTCTTTCATTGTATCTTAAAGTTAGTGTCATTTCATAGTAACCCAGAAAGTGCGAAATATGTTCTATTTAATATCAATCATATAAGTATATCTAAAACTGCTGGATTTGCTATTCTGAATTATTTTTGTATTTTGTTTGTTGGGTTATGTAAGCCTGCTTTTAGGCCTTATAATATTCAGCAATTCATGTTAGGTTAGGTTTTGTTACCTAGCTACTTTTCTGGGTTACTTTTGTCTTTTGGGGTTCCTCTTTTCCTGCACAGGGCTCACATTATAATTTATACAGGGCTCAGAACTTCTCTTCTGCAACTCTAATTAAGTTTTTCTACAGAGATTTTCTTCTCTTCAAACTCTATCATTTACTAACAGAAATATGTACTATGAAATGAGGTTCTCATGATCAGTATAGTAAACGAGGTCAACAACCTACCTCTTCCTTGGCACATGAAACATCATCTTTTGCCACAGATGGTTTACACACTCCCTGTGCTTGACCGTAAGAAGACTTTACCCTATTAAGTACCCCAATGTTAATATTTCCAGCACTAACACTGCTCTCATGAATGACATTCTCCCTTGTTGAATGTCTGTCCTTTTTTAGCTTCTCAAAAAGAGCAGCAGAAGAAGAGAAAACAGAGACAGTTCTTGAAAGTGTTCTTGGAAGGTCCTTCTTGGAATCAGACACGGTTGAATTTGTACGAGGAGCAACTTGAGTGGGAACAAGAACAACAGAAAATACGCGATGGGCTCCAACTCGAGTTTCATAGTCAGCATGGGCCATAGCTGGAAGCAACTGGTGAAATAATGCCTCAGGAAATGCCTAGCAGGAAAACAGCACCACACAAAAAAAATTATTGAGAAATATGCACAGGACAACCAAAGTAAACTGACAAAAACTATGTTCTTTTTTAATCAATCCAACAGAAGTGTGGTATATTGCCTTGTTCTGATATGCATAATTCGGCAGTGAAGCTACAACTTGTGCAGTACGATATACAGCTTGGATTGTGGTTCTAGCTATGACAGCAATACTGGAAATATTTTCCAACATCACAGCCATAATATCAAGAATAGGACCTGCATCTCCCACCTAATCCACAGAAAACAGCTCATGGTAAAATTCTCAGAGAAAGTAAATACACAAATATAGTGATTCAAGAAGTGACACCTTATTTGCTAACTGCACAAGGCACTTGTCTACCAACTCTTTGAACTTCCTATTCCACTTAATTACTTCAGCGCCAAGATTTGCATCATCAAGACACAAGTGTATGCTTTTGCGCAAATGTCTCATAGCATCGGTTACGGCAACAAGTATAGCCACAGAACACTCAACTTTAGCTAGTCTAGCTAAGGAGGTTGTCACCTCAAGAACATCCAGTTGCATGCCAGGTTTGGCAAGTACATTCTTGTGATCAAGATGCTTGATCAATATAGACAGCAAAAAGTGAGTGTTGTCTCCTGTCATACAATTTTGTTGAAAAAGGTGTTGGTCAATTGTGGTGGAACAAATTCACAGATAATGAGGCAGGAAGAAGCATGCCAATATGTAGAATTGAAACTGAAAAGAATTACCAGAATCCTCCATCAGTGATTGCATGTCCTTTAAAACTGGAAAAGCAAGCCCATTTTTGAAAGACCACAAATTTCCATCATCAAAATAACGGAATAAGCACTCCAAAACACGCCTTGTGGTAGTTGCTTCCTTGCCTATCTTTGCCATATTAAATAGGCAGACTCTGGACCAGAAGCTAGGATCTTTGGCATCTTCCCTGTTGAAAGAGGAAAATATGTAAACACTAGCCAGGTATGAGTATATGGTAGAATGATCATTACAGAAAAGGGTATTATTGTCAGAAAAGTAATTACTCTGGAACATTTAGTTCTCCTTTGATATTTACTATCGTGCTCCAAGATGGGATCCAATGCATAGCCTCTGGTGAAGGTATAACATGACCCTCACTTTTTATGACTTCTTGCACCCATTTATTATCCTGGATGTCAGCATCACCCTCTTTCTTTGCTGGTACTGCATAATTTTCCAGCACAACTGAAACAATCTGCTTATAGAAAATAAATTGTGAGGGAAAACTAACCAAACTGACATCATTCTCTATATAAAATTTAATGTAATTGTGACTACTGACTAGTCATAGACAATAGTAGTCTTGGATAAATTGGTTTTAATATTATGTCACAAGTTAGTTGGTTGTTGCTTTTAATGTGTTGTTTTAGGTTTAATTTTCTAGTTGTAGGTTTATATTTCCTAGGGGGTTTTTCTAGTAGTTATTATGTCTTTTGTAGCTTTATTTTTCAGACTTTATAGCTTCCCTTGTAAGTTTTAAAGGTAATCTCTTTTCTTTAAATAGTTGTTTTCTCCTTGAATAATATGATAAGGCAATATGAAGATCTTAAACTTCTCTTTGTTCTTCCTCATGACCTCCCAAGATTAGTTGTTTCCGCTGCTATGATTTCAGTTTAGAAATCTAACAATAAACATAGTTTTAGGTGTTATTCCTCAGCCTTTTTTCACTTGAAAGATGCACCCTTCATTGCTGAATCATTTTTTCAGATATATAGGTTTGTTCTTCAGCCTTCATTGCTGAGAATAATTACCTTTTACCAACCTTTCTTGTTGGAGATTTGTCCTTCACTTCTCAAACTTCATTGCTGAAATTAATTTGTTGTTTCTCAAGCCTTCATTGCTGAGAACACTTTCTGTGAACACTTTCTCTTTTCAGCCTTCATTGTTGAAACTTTTTGGTTTCTCATGCCTTCATTGCTGAGAACCTTTCCTATTTTTTCGGCTTTCATTGCTGAAAAAATTGTTTATGGGCCTTCATTGCTGGGGAAACTTCTCCTCTTTTCAGCCTTCATTGCTGAAATGACTTTCTGATTTCTCAAGCCTTCATTGCTGGCAAAGTTTTCTGGTTCTTCAGCCTTGGTTTCAGCCATCATTGCTGAATCTGTCCTTTATTGTGTGTGTGACATCATGTCATCATCAAAGTCAGATTTTTCATTTGCCTCTGTAGAAGTGATTAATGCTGCTAACGGCTCTTATCCAGATCTAGGGTTTCATCTTTTCCCTGGTTTAATTTGGTTCTTCCCCGGTTCACTTCTTGGATTTCCTCAATGTATTCGGTTCCTTGAGTTTGCTGTTCATTGCTAATGAGGGTTCTCTCTTTTAAACTTGTTCCTGATAATTCCAAGAGTCTGACTAGGTGCTGATTCTAGAACCGCTGGTGCTGCAACAATATTCTCCAAGAAGTGGCAGCCATGTTCATCTATGTTCAGCTGATTTCAAAAGTTATTTCCAAGCTGAGTTTGAGGGGGAATGTTGGATTTCAAGAGTTTTCAAGCTGGATCTTTACAAACGTAGCTTGAGGGGAGTGTTGGATAAATTGGTTTTAATATTATATCACAAGTTAGTTGGTTGTTGCTTTTAATGTGTTGCTTTAGGCTTAATTTTCTAGCCGTAGGTTTATATTTCCTAAGGTGTTTTTCTAGTAGTTATTATGTTTTTCGTAGCTTTATTTTTCAGACTTTATAGCTTCTCTTGTAAACTTTAAAGGTAATCTCTTGTCTTTAAATAGTTGTTTTCTCCTTGAATAATATGATAAGGCAATATGAAAAAGATCTTAAACTTCTATTTGTTCTTCCTTAAGATCCTCCTTAGAAATCTAACAATAGGCATAGGAAACTAATAAACTTCACAACATTCAGATTTGACTGTAGCTTCGTGCACATTTAACCAAACAAAAGATAGATAACAAATCAGCATTTCATTTATAACAACAAATATGAATTGCGGTCTGACTGAGACAAAGCATGATAAGAATGTTGGCCCATTATCAAACTCATCTGAAAGAATAAAATGAGCTAAGATTGAGAGAGGATGGTAGCTACTTACACTATCAAACTCATCTGAAAGATAAGAATGTTGGCCCATTAACCACACCTGCGACAGAAAGGACAATATGTAAAGGATAATGACAAGTTATTCTTTAGTAGACAAAAATACTGTAAAAGATAACACAAAAGAACAACCACACACAATTTTTGAACAAAAGTTTTACGAAAAGTATCAATTTACTTACTTTTTATAACTGTTACATTATCTTATCACCTTATTAAATGTACATTCTTCTTTTAATCCAATCAATAAATAATTTGAGGAAAAAGTGGTCAACAAAAACAAGTTTCAATAAAAATCTCTTAACCCAATGCTATTTGCCTAAAGAATCTACAATAACATTTAAAGTTGATTAGAGGAAGTAATATACACACATACTAAAACTGATACATAGCATCCTACGTGGCGTGTTGATTAATTTTAGGAAAAAAAATTTCCCACCCAAAAAAATTATTAAAATAATATGTTATCATAATTTATAGAAAGATATCATAAGCCACAATTTATCTATATTTATTTTAGTTTATTGATAAAAATATAAATCAAAACTATTAAATTGCCATACTTATCAAAAATATTAATAGATTAATATTTGATATATGTTATTTTATTTATATCTAGATCATTTTTTTGTTGGAAAGAATTATTTATATCAAAATTAATTATTAATTAATAACTACTATTTTATGCATATCTATATTATTTTTCGGTAGAATGAATTATTCATATTTAGATTAATTTTTGTTCTCTATTTGCTGCACAATTTGACCATTAATAGTTTAATTCTAACATTGTAATTCAGATTTATTGTTTTTGTTATATTTTTAATAGGTTTTTTTATATAGATAATAAATGTAATTTTATAATATTGTGTTAACATACTCTCATGCACGGGATGGAACACACACTAGTATATATATATTATGGGGTACACAGGCCTTATCATTTACGGAGAAATTATCCGTCTATTAATTCATGATTATTCGTCTGTTTTCACATGATTAGTGCAAAAACAAATAATCACCCAATATTACCGAATAATTTCATTTTAACGAATAATCGCTCAGTACCAACAAATAATTAAAAATTACTTTTAATAATCCGCTGAACTTCTTAATTCAATGGTCCATATTTGTTAACATGATACACAATAAGGGTTTTGTATATATGATCTACTGTCAAATTTTGGTGCATGTCTTTCTTCAACCACGACTTCTGAAATTCAAACATTGTAGTCAATAGAAGAGGACATTTTTTTCTTGTATATTAATAAAAAAAAGGTTATGCTAGAAAATCCATAGATCATTAGTAACATGGCAAGTTATACATCAAAATTCACTATTTTGTTAGCCACCAATTTGTTTTCATATGGAAACAAACAGGGATTGCATTATAAGGCATACACGTCCAAGAATAAAAGGAAAGGGCAAATTTAGAGCCAATATGGCCTCAATCAAGTGTACGAAGAGGTTACCATTGCTGAGAGAGCCTGGAGCCCAACCGCACGAAGAGGAATGGCTCTGTCTTCTTGGCCCTCTTCACGAGCTAGGTCACATAGTTTTGGAATGATGGCCTCTAAGTTATACATGTAGGCTCCATCACTCTGTTTAACAGGAAATAAGTTCATTATAGAGAACCATTGATACTTGAAAAGAAAAGTTGTTTTGAGATTTGAGAGTCTAACCTGGTTATTTACAAAATCAAAAATAGTCTGACATCCTATAATCTGAATTTCATCATGCCTAGTTTGTTGCAACAGAGTTTGCATAATGCTGAGAAAACTACTTGCAAACAAAGGCCTGCAAAGCAATCCATGCTGTCAGATAAATGTGATCGAAAGGGAAACAACAGATGACAAAGTTAGTTTCTACTCTGGAATATCAAAGCCAGATTGCAGGTTTCAAACATTTAACCATACATATTAGTATTTTCCACAGGACAACTGAATAGTCAGAGATAAATACTTTAGTTTAATATGGAATCTGAATAATAAAAAGATACTCACATTTGCTCCTTACACGTAATCAGTAGCTTCCTGTATATACACACAACAACTTTAGCTGCATGAAAGTTCTCAAGTCGTAATTCCTTGTAACATCTTTGCTCAAGATTTTCTGTGATCTGAATGAACAAATTTCAGAGTGAATTATAAATATAAATGCACCAAATGCAATCACAGATGAAAAATATCCAGCCAAACAATCCTGTTACATTAGAAAGACGGAAGAAGCCTAGCAAGTACAAGTTCCTGAGACAATCATGAACTATGAAGCGTTGAAGCATGTGATTTTACTAGGCTGCTTGCATTTCATCAGTTCTAGCTAGCTAACTTCACAAGTAACCTTATGTTTCCCTTCTTGTATGCCCTCAATCCTATGACTCATATGCACTTCAGAATTCATTCTGATACATAATAAATTATATTTTATGCACCTATCGCTCAAACTATAAAAACCTTTTATTAGTCATTCTCCAGCATTATACTCATAAAGGCATCTAGAACCACTATGCCATCTGCTAGCAACAACTTGATAACTGCCCGGTTGATACAATTTACATATTTCTAGGCAGGATGTGGATAAGCAAAAGAAGTTCATGACATTATAAAGATAAAATACACCTTTGGTATACGCAGAGGATTTTTTGCAGCATATTCACACAGTTTTCCAATCTTTCGATCATTTGGCTCTTCATCCTATCATGAAATGATGAAAACCATAAAGATATGTATAAGTCAAGCCATGGAAATTTAACCTGACCACATTGAAAACTCAGCTAAAGCTCAACTTTCAAAATAAATCACAAAATAAGACATGGGACAAAAGGCAGAATTTCTAGTATTAAGGAGGAACATATTCCAACTATCTGTGTGCAAGCTATATCCCATGAAATTTCTATCAAGGAGTGAAGAAAGAAAAAACATATGAAGTGCTACTTGATAAATGACAAAATTCTCTAATGGCATGTGCCCCAAATCAACTAATAGGAAAAGCTTAATCTCAAAGTATGAAAATAGTGTCGACAGTACAAAGAGAAACCACAATGCAGAAGATAACAAGAAAACAGGATAAGTAACAAGTTGTCTAATATAAAACGAAAAATCTGCTTAAGGTATGAACAAAATACCTCACAATGAAACTTGAAAAAAGAAGGTGGATTAATTTTATCATTGGAGTCTCATATTCAAAGTTATAAAAGTATTATAATGAGCTAGTATCAGGCCTTGTAAGTTATTCAATTAATGAGATATTTTGATCATCAGTACAAAGAATTGTCCGCCCTGAACTAAACTTGGCAATAACACCATAACAAAAATGAGTAGAACAATAAGAATTTAAATCCAACAAGAATACAATCAGCATAAATCTAACCTGGGATCGTGGAAAAATATCTGCAATCAGTTTTTTGTATCTCTTGACGGGCTGCCTGGACCTGCTGCGCAATGCGGGGCAAAAGCAACAGAGATTGCCACATACTGGTAAAATTTGTCTAGAGATCACCCCAGAAACAGCGCTCATCCTTGAAGTTTTCCAAAATTAGGCAAATAAAACCCCTATTCTCCACGATCTTCCCGCATCGTTTCTTCTTGCATCCCCTATATATGAAATCAGTATAATATCCCGAGAAGTCATCAAAAGTTGAAAACCCCTTGAATACCAGGGGTTAAGGGCAAGGAAAGCCCGCAAATTTGCAAGAGAACAAATAAGACTCGGTTTTGAAATCGACAACCCAACAAAATCTATTCAAATTGAGCAACCAAAGCAGTATACTGGAACAAAAAATAGCAGCGATTGTTGATCATCAGTTGCACAGCCCTAAACTGGTTGAATTTGACTAATTTCTTTTGAATTGTTTAGTGCTGAAATCGAGTACAAAAAGAAAAATCTAGATTGAATGAAAATTAGCATCGATGGTTGATCATCGACTGCGGGGCGTGTATAACTTTGGATTTGACTAGTTTAGATAGAAATGAAGAGTACTAATCAGGAAAAAAAAAAGATGGAGGTAGAAAAGAAAAAAAGAAGAAGAGCAAATTACCTCCGGATCTAAGGCTGGGCGAAAGCAGAAATTGTGGGTGGAAGCCCGCAAAGACTTGGAACAACTCAGTTGCGAAACGCACGACTTCTCTCTCTTCCCTTCCCTTTTGGTTCCATTTAAAAATAAGAAACGAAAAACGAAGTTCTCTATGGAGAATTTGTCAACAAAAAAGAAGTTCCCTTTTAATTTGATTTTTAATTAATGAATTCAAGTTCACTGTGTGTGTCTGTTCCAACGGCATAAAATTAAAATTAAAATTAAAATTAAAATGGGTAGCAAAGAAAGATTGGCCAAGTGCTTAGCTGTCTCAGATGATTGGCTTTGACCTTTCCCGTTCCCGGCTTTATCTATCGGTCATTTATTGTCTTCTTCGTTCCCATTATTTGTGCTGTGGTGCGTGAGATCGAAGTTCCGTTTTCACTCAAATACAGATAGATATATACAGATTATAGTGTAGTGAAAAGTAAAAACAACGTCCAACTAGTCTAGAACACTAAAGTCAAACATAGTGTGTACAATATTCACACGGAATGTTTGTTTGGAACTTGTTCATCTCATCTCCGTGTATTGCAAGGGGGAATTTGCAATTGCATTGCTCTAGTGAGAATCTGCGCCCTGTTCAAATGCTTATATGATTTGAGTATTTGAGTCTCTGGTTTAAAATATCTATATCTATATTTATACCTATATAAAATACTAAAGTAAAGGCCTACTTGTGCGATCTTGCGTTCATGAAATTTTCTGAATTAAAACGGGATTATTTTTGCTTACGTGTCATTTTCTGGATTAAAGTTGTACTCCCTCCGTTCGGCAAAACTTGACGTTTTACTATTCACACACGCTTTTTTAGGAGCTAAAAACTATATAAAATATCTAGTTTTTTTAATAATTTTTTAACAATTTTGTAGTTATTATTAATAAGTACAAACTGGTTAAAAAAAATTTTAAAAAATAAATATTTTATATAGATTTTATCATTCTAAAAAAGCGTGCGTGAATAGTAAACGACAAGTTTTACCGAACGGAAGGAGTATTATATTTCTGGACCACATCAATTAATAAACCAATATAATTTTGTCATCTCAATTCATTGACCCTCTTATTATTTTTTTTAAATATTTAAACTTATCTTTTTAAATCAAATAATCTATCTTTTTAATTCGATGAATAAAAGATATATTAGCAATTGAAATTTTGGCGACCAAGTCGAAATTAGAAAGAAACTGAGACTTGCGAAGTTGCAACTCCAAGACTAGCACACCTTTAAAGACAGGAAAAAAAAATGATGAAAAAGGGGAACCTGTTGAAAGCCAGCTCGGATGAACAGAAATCCTTAGTGTTACACTCAATGCATCACTTAATTATTTAGTGTATAAATTCACATTGAAAAAAAATTTAAAAAAATAATTTTAAGATAATAATATTATTAGTATCTGATTAAAAAATCTATAAAGTAAATATATAAACCATCTTGGAATTAATATAAATTACTCACCCGTTGCGCGATTTATTAATAAATTTTATTATATAAACCATATTTGAATTAATATAAACATAGAAAGTAAATATATAATATGTCAATTGTGCATAAGATTATCTTATGATATATATATATTGATAATATTTTTTAAAATATTATCAATATTGATATTTATTTTTTTATAAATAAAAATAAAAATGGATTGAATTTACATATGAAATTTATGCCATGTTTTAATAACAGAACAAACCTGAATAATCTAGACTCAAACATGTGTTTACATTCTAAAAAAATATCACAATTGAAGATTATATATTTACTTTATATGAAGTAGTAATTTATATTAATTCAAAGATAGTTTATATAATAAAATTTATTAACAAATTGAGCAACAGGCGAGTAATAAAACTAGTAATACTTTAAATCAGAAGTAGTAATTTTACAAGTCTTAACTTTTTTTTGATGAAATTTAGTTAGTTTTTGTAAGGGTAAAGGTACACTCGTACGACCGCGTCCATTAAGTTTTTTGAAATTAGATCATATAATTAAGTTTATATGAACATGAGCTTACAAAGCTAAAGCTTAAGACTCGTAAAATGGGGTTACATTAAATTCAAGTATACAATTTTCTATGAATATGAGTTAAAAAAAAGATTTATTACATTGGATTTGATTTGTTCAATTTATTATATAAATCAATTTATGATGTAAATATCATTAATGATTTTATATAAGAGGTTATCGTATAAGTTCAAACAAATATAAGTGTCGATAATGAAATATGATTTTTTTATATAAATAAAACTTATAAGTAGTATTTGAATTGGTTATTTAAGTTTTTGAATGAATTTTAGTTTATATAATCAAGACTTTTGAAATTGGATAGATGTGAAGCGTTTATAGAAAATAGTCAATACTTATTACCTCACTTGGGTGACGCGTCCCATATTTTATAAGAATAGGACGGATAATACCTGTATGAATATAACCTAAATGGAAGTCTGAGATAAAACTTAATTCCTCTTGATTTGGTGTGATTCTTGGTTGCTTCGCGTTTGGTTATAATCTATTGTTCAACCATCATTGTGAAAGTAACTTGGGATGATTGGTTTATCTAAGAAACGATTCCTTTTTGTTTTAAGAGACTTGAGAACTCAAACTATGGGGGGTTTGATTCTGACATGTAGTTGCAGAGCTCATCGTTTTCTCTCCGAAAATCGATCCCCCGTTATGAGGTTGGGGGATAGGGGAGGGGGGGATATTTATAGTACTAGGGTATGAAGAGCCGGCAAGACCTAATGTGACAGCCGCGATATGTAGACCAATGATGGGATGCCGCCAGCGAGATGGGGCGTGGAGCCCACTCTCGTCAGCGCGACTTGGTGTCGTCATGGTATGAACGATGTCATTTGAGATGGCGGGCGCCGCATAGGGCGATTATATGATCATCTGATAGCGAGACAAGCGGGTGGTCTCTTTGATTCATTTGATTTCAAAGCTTATGATCGCGAAGATAACAAGTAACTTCAGTAACAACAAACAACAGGAACAAAATATCATTGTGATCGCGAACACAAGGTGTTGAGTGCAAGGCGCTCTGATCGCGAAGGTTTGCGAGGAGTTTGCAGGAAGAACGATTGCGAATGTATCTTTCTAGACCTGTCCTATTTTTTGTGTCGGATGACCTATTTATAACTGTGATATGGAAAATCTCGTCATCATATCACAAGGGCATTCTGGTTACCAAGTAAGTCGATCATTTTTATCATACAAAATTATCCTAAATAACAGTTAAAAACACATCTATTATGTATGCAGTATCATAATCAATAAATTCGAATATTCAATACGACATTAATGCGATTACCGTTTCGCCTATTGAATACGGTAACAGTTTCATGCATTAAGAACCTTGATCGACTTAAATATGGTAACAGTTTCTTCTAGCATAAAGAGCGGTAAAGTGGTATTCATGGAGGGAGGACTGACTTGAGCGTCGGAGGGTCCTACGGGGGACACAAGCCCCGCCTCGACCTCGTTTGTTCTTGTTTTGCAGACTACAGTTCGATCAAACAACTATGATGCAGATTTTGTGCATCACAATAACGCATAAATGAATATTCAGAAACGGCTTTTTATTGGGATATCATTAATATGATCACATAAGTTTATTTGCATGAGTTTATATAATAAACTAGTTTTAGTACCCGCCCGTTGTGCGGTTTCTTAATAATAATAATAATAATAATAATAATAATAATAATAATAATAATAATAATAATAATAATAATAATAATATACCATAATAATAATATACCATAACTTTGTATTCTTGTGCAAAAGTTATCCTAAATTATTATTTTTATTTTATTTTCTTCTTCTACTTTTATCTTATTCCATAAAAATTATTTTAATAATTTCATGGCTTAAAATTATAAAGTGAATAATTCCATAAAAATTATTCACTTTAAATATAATTAGGTAAAAAAATTATAATACGTGCTAAATTAGGTATAAAAAAATTTGCGGCATGAATAATATTAGATAGATTTATCTAAAACGATAAATTTTCTACCTAAATTAAGATATACGGTTGAATATTTATATTAAAAAACCTAATTAAGATATAAAGTTATATTGGATAGATTATTTGATCTAAAAAGAAAAGTTTTTACCTAACTATATTGACTTATTAATTGACTCTGCTCAAAAAGATAATACCATTTTAATCCAGAATATGACACATATGCAAAAATAATATCATTTAATCGAGAAAATGCCACGTATGCGAATCGCACCAGAGCCCGTTTCAGGCCTCTGTTTGAGCAATGTTTGATCACAAAAGTTTGTTTTATAACTTTATAGTTATATGAGTAAGATTGATAATAAGATATTTAAGGTTATCTTATGGATATAAGTTGGTATAAATACGAGCTCATATTAGCAAATCTTATGACATTGGATTTGATTTGACAATATAAGATCTTTAAAAAAAATTGGATTGATATGTAATTAACACTTTGAATCATAGATATGATATTATATATAACTCAATCATATATATTTGAAGAATTTGAGTTTATATTAGTAAGAAGGGTTGGGATGTTGATTTGGAGAGGAAAAATAAAGGGATGACTATTAAAGGTTTAGAGTGCTGATTTGAGGGAAAAAAAAGTATGGGTGATTACCTTAATATTTGGGAAAATACCTTTTTCCCAACAAAAATTTCGACAAAATTTTGTATTTTGAGTTTACCCATCTAACTCTAAAATTTCTCACCCAATTACATTCCAAAACAAAGAAAATATATACAGGACAAGCAGCAGGCACATGTGTGCAGCAACGGGCACGGTCTCAAAGATCCTGGGTCGGAACTTGAGGATTCCTGGTCGGAACTCTGGGATACCGAGAGAGAATATTTAGTCGTTATCAAAATTTTTACTCGATTTCGCTTTGTTGCAGGTCGAATTTGCAAAAATGATTAACATGAAAGTTGTAGATATTTGAATCAGCTTTCCAACAAGCTATAGAAAGATTCGATCCAAATTTTATGGTGTTGAAAAGACTCATTATACTGAAACGTATCTTAGCAGGAACTGTCAAAAAATCGTTTGCTCGACAATAAGCTCATCTTATCTAAGTAGTAATTAATTGAACCGGATATATTTATTATAACACGCGCATACTAAGTACTAATGAACTTAGATAGTTTACCTACAAGTATTGCTTTTCAATTTGTTTCGGCATGAAAATCAAATTGGTCTATCGATGTATTATTGTGGTGAATCCTAACTCATGAATGTTTCCCATCATATTATTTCCTAAAAATTGTGATATGTTATTTTTATTATTAAAGATTAAACCTTTTATTTGACTTAGATGAATTGATAGAGGTTTTGTCATTGATATTCACACTGTCCATGTGAATTGACACTCGATTACTACAATCGATACCATACGCTTGTAGTGTTAGTTTTAGACCGATCAACAGGATCACAAAAGTTCATATAATAAATACTTCCAAAATTGAGCAATGTTTGATCACAAAAGTTTTTATAAATTTGTAATTTATATATGAGTAAGATTCATAATAAGATATTTGAGGTTATCCTATAATATATGAGTAAGATTCATGCTTTGGAAAAGTGTTATGGAGACAAGAAAGGACAAAGCTTTTCGGTATGGCTGGACAAAATCACCTTTGCACAGATCAGTTCAGATTCGTGGAAGGTGAAGTTTGATATAGCAGGTGCTGCTCATTGTGTCTAATTCCGTTTTTTTTTCCTTCTCTTTTTTTTTCCTCATCCAAGACCATGACTAGTTTAAGTTGATAGAGACATGAGAATAGGAGAGAAGGGAAATATCTTCTTCAATTTTATGTGACATAATGATGCTTCAAATGTGTTTGTAAGTGTTAAAAATAAAATGAAATTAGAATGTATAGTCTTAACAATATAATGTGTCATATCTTTTGAAGATGGTTTTAGCTACTGATTTTGGTTTAATTTCAGGTTTTCAAGCCATCGTATTGACTTTTAGTTTTATATGTAAAAATAATCATTTTGACTTTAGGTTTAGATACTCCCTCCATTCGGAAATAAACGATGTTTGACTTTTGTGCACGTAGTTTTTAGAGCTAAAAACTATATAAAATCTTATTTATTTTAATTAATTTTTTTCATAGTTTCATACTCCCTCTGTTAATTAAAACTTGTCGTTTACTATTTATGTACGCTTTTTTAGAATGATCAAACCTATACGAAATATTAACATTTTTTTAAATTTGTTTTATAAATTCATAATTAATAGTAACAAGTATGAAATTATTTAAAAAATATGTTAAAAAAGTTAATATTTTATATAGTTTTTAACACCTCAAAAAGCGTGCGTAAATAGTAAAACGTCAAGTTTTAATTAACGGATGGAGTATCTATTAGTAATAAGTATTAAATTGTGAAAAGAATTAATTAAAATAAATAAGATTTTATATAGTTTTTAGCTCCTAAAATTATGTGAGTACATTTATTTCCGAACGGAGTGAGTACTGATTACACATCCCAATTCTAAAAGAAGTGCACTAACCGTGATAGGAGGGCAAGTTATGACATCATGCTCAAGGTATGACAGCAAACTGAGCACTTTTAAATTAGGTAGCAGTTCCATTTAAATTCCATTCCCATTGTTTCTCACAAACCGAGCACTTCTTTGTTTCCTCTAAATTCCATCTTTTTGGCTTAGAAATTGAAATAAATTTCTTGCAATGATTTTAAGGCTATTAGCTTAAATGGTAGAGCAATGTGCTCATGCACAAATATGCGGGTTCAAAAATCCCGCATAGGCTATGATTATGTGTAGTTATTTAAAGTAACCAAATGCTTGCAGATTGTTTTCACTTAGGCAAAATTAGAGACATGGAGCTTGAAAAAAAAAGAGATCTATTTAACAACCTTGAAAAAAAATATATTGTTCTACCAATTAAGCAATGTGTTTATGACATTACAAAATCCATACCCAAGGAGCATAGATAACAAGTAGACCATGAGTAGTCTATGTGAGATTTGAACCCACATCTTTGTGCTTAGAAACATTACTCTTCCATTTGAGCTAATAGGCTATATCTACACAAAAACCGACAATTCAAACAAAATCAATGCAAGATGAAGTTGTTGCAAATACCCCTTTAAAAAGAGAGTATTCCTTGCACTACACTGATTTCCTGCACTTCTAGAAGTTGAATTCCCATAGACTTAAAGGGGACTATATGAAATATGCCTTCTTTGGGACTTGTCTCTGCTTTTATGCATATGTAGCAACTCACATACTGTTATGTAGCAACTCACGTATAAGCTAAATGGTTTGCTCTCATATACTGTTATGACTCATTGTCTAATGAGACTTCACTTGTCTTGCTGATTTTGGCATGATTTTAGTCCTCTTTTTCCAATTGGCTTTGATTTGGATATGTGATCATCCATGACTAGTAACTAATGACTGTAAATGCATTGGAATACATGTTAGCTATCTAATGAAGCTAATAGGGTTCTAGCAAAAATTATGCTTAACGCAAAATCCCCAAATCTCAATCCAATACCTAAAATCCATTCACAAAATTATCAAATCCAAATTGTACTCAATTCTAGTTAAATCCCATATCCAATCATAATATCCTCAAAACGAAATCCCTAAACCCTAAATTTCAGGATTTGAATACAAAAAATCGAACACGCTCATCTTAACTCTTAAGCCAAGGGAAGACGGCACTAGTGCACTAGGGTATGATTGTAGGTATGCCCCGAATAATAAAAATGACAGAAATATACAAGTTCATTGGCAATATCAAAACAATTGAATAGGGTAACATACAACGAAATAAGCAAGAAAAAGGTGCATTTCAAATGGTGAAAAGCACACAAATGCAGTCGAACAAGCGAACCTAACCCAGATAAGTTGGGGACAACATAGACTAAGTGTCGACGCCAAACACCACCAAGCAGTGACACCGCTGTCCAACGGTACATCAGGAGTCTCTGTGGGTAGTGAAGACGGTCCTTCAAGGAAATATCCGTATCGCGGAGTCACTTCGATACACACCATCTCGATCCCAGCTAGACCCGACACCGAACGTCACAGCCCGAGATAAAAAAAGGAATGCCAAGAAGAACCAGACTCGCATTTACTTGGTAAATTATAAGTTGTGTTGGTTGTCATATACTCGTATGTACTTGGTAATACAGTACAGTAGGAGTGGGAGTAATGGGAAGTAGAAAAGAAAAGCAATTTCTATTTAAAAGCAAAAGAGAGGAGACGGTACATATTTAAACATAATAATAATAATAATAATAATAATAATAATAATAATAATAATAATAATAATAATAATAATAATAATAATAATAATAATAATAATAATAATAATAATAATCAAAAGGAAGGAAGATGAAAAAGAAAGAAAGCATTACTATTAGGAAAAAGCAAAGATAGATAGGTGGCTAGTCAAAATTGAGTTTTGTCTTCCATGTTTGGAGCGTTATATGGATTGGCTTGTTGGCTTGTCCCTCACTTGAGAGAATCAAAAGTCCCCAACACAACACACCTTAATTAACCCCTTCCTTGAATTGTTTCTTCTCCAAACAAAAACAAAAACACAACCACAACCAGAAACACTACTCCACTCCAAACCAATTGAGAGTTGAACTCTTGCTCAGTTGTTCACTTGAGAAGCTCCTTTTGCTTTTGTTTCCTGTTGCAGAGTCTCCCTTCTTTAGAAGTCAATCATATTGGTTGGTTGGTTGCCTGTGAAAATTCTCAGCAGCATCAAATAGCAATACACATATATCCTAAGCATATATGGCTGCATTGAAGTGGTCCATGGTAGAGAAGCAAGATACTACTGACCTTCCACCATTGGTAGAGTCGCCACCGTCTTCTCTGACCTTGAACACCAGCCGCTCCATCGAGACGCTCGTGGTGGTGCTCGCGGTAATCACAATCGTCGCAGTAGTGGTGGGAATCATAGCCAGAATATGTGGTGGACACCACCATGGGCATGGGGAGAATGAAATTGAGGGATGCGTGGAGAGGAGGTGCCGGAGCTGCATAGATAGTGGCCTTCCACCGCCAGCAGAGGAACCAAAACCAGCAACAAGTTAAGTGATCATCAGCTACACAATTAAGGACCAAGGATCCCAAGGAAAATCAGAAACAAACTAACAAAGGAAGCATAATTTGTGGTATGATATTACTATTCCGGCTGCTGCAGCAGCTTTTTCTTCCTGCATATGCATATGATATCATCAACCCTCCCTTTGAATTAATGGTTTCTTTTCCATGTTATTCCTTTTGGGTCTTGTCAAGATACTGTAACATGGGATCTGGATTTTGAAATGGGTGTTCATTCTTTTAAGAATCTAACCGTTATAAGATATCCTCATGATTTGCATTGCCTTTCACTCTCATGCCCATGGCAGATGTTGCCTTTTGACCCGATCTAAAGACCGAAAAGTGGCAACAAACAGAGATTTTATTGGACTTCCACTTTTGTATATACATACAAACCAAGTACAGTACAGTATTATTTATCGTACAGTAATCTACTTTAATTTGTATATAGAAAGTAACATAACAAGGGAGGGCTGGGGCATACAACATATATAATTGGACTTCCACTTCAAAAAGTTTTACAGTTTCCTAGCAATAATCATACACGCTACATCATTTATTTCTTAGTCTGCAAACAGCAAATTCCATAATCACGATGGCAAACCACTAGAATCCAAATCCAAATTTAGTTCAATCTTAGATTTTCAGATTCAAACTATTGAGTTCCATTGCACATTTGCACTAGATTTATAAATCCACTACGCCTCCCTGCAATGCAAGTTAGATTAACTTAAGCACCAATGAACTGTTTAGCAACATGCTAGTACGAACAAACAACGCTACAACAACAACTAAATGCAGATAGGAGATTCACTTTTTCAGCGCATGGACTGGCACTGCAGCAATGACAGATGCTCTCATAATCAAAACTAGGAACAAATGAAAAATGTTACCAACTGAATTAGCTCCAAGAAAATGATATATCACGGACATTTGAGACTCAATTATTATTTCTTCTCCTTTCCTGATACAGTGGAGTTGATCAACTTTCCTTCAACAGATACATATATGTCCGGTTAAAAAACAAAGGGGAAAAGATCCAATAAATTAAAAAAATGTAACTCGTAAAAAGCAATTACTCTTACAACTGTGAGAAGCAAATAATGGAGGCAGCAGATGCCTTTGAACTATGCTCTATAACTAATACACAATCTAAGCATAACTCCAGCTTTTGTAAATGAGTGCAGAGCCAGTACTTTCCTCGATAAGGTGCTGGTCAGGTGCTCTTTCTTTCCGAGTGTATCTCTGAAGCGCTGTTGCTAGAAATTTATGGCTCGGTGTATTCATATTTCCTAGCAATTTATCCCACATTGTTCAACATCTGGGCCAGTCACTCGTGTTGTGAAAGGATCAATTCGAACCCACAACAAGGAGAAAATAGAGGCGAGGAGAATTGACCAAACAACCACAATTGTGGGAGTCCTATTCTGCCGTCCCATGAGACCCTTGAGGAAAGGATAGAGATGAACAATCACCCAGAAGGCGAAAAATAGTTTGCCAAAGAGGGGACCCCAAGATTGGTAGCCGCTGTTAATGGCATAAGAGACTCCGGCCACCACTCCAACCAGGTTGATTATGAGAAGGGTGGTTGGGGGAATGAGCAGAGTGGTCCACTTGAACAGGTAGAGCTCTGCAAAATCACCGTCCTCGTCGGATGCCTTGGAAGTGACAGTGAAGTTGGTATCTATACCAGCAAGGACCTTGAGCAAACCTTGGAAGACAGCAAAAAGGTGGGCAGAAACACCTCCAATGACCCAAAACTGTTCGTTTCTCCACCATTCGTCAATCCCAACACCACTCCATCTCATTTCCAGGATACCCGTGGCAAAGATGGAAAGGAAGAGAGAGATGAACCAGATGCTAGCAATATTACTAATCTGCATTTCATGGAAGAGAAGCCTTTAGAAACTAATACCAAATTAGACTGATGTATGAAATCTAAGCAGAACAACAATTCCTACCTGGGGAATAATGAACTTCCCAGTCAGCAGACATATGGCTGGCAATGTACAATAGGCAACAAGAGGAATGGCAGTGATTGGGTAGATTGTGGTGTTAACATAAGCAAATCTCTCGAGCCATTTCAACCGTCCACCATAACCATACCATAATGGGCAGTGACGACTGAAAAGAATTTCAACTGAACCCAATGCCCACCGAAGGACTTGATTCAGACGATCGGAAAGATTGATTGGAGCTGATCCCTTGAAAGCTGGGAGCTTTGGCATGCAATAGATTGACCTCCATCCACGAGCATGCATCTTGAACCCTGTTAGAATATCCTCTGTAACAGAACCATAAATCCATCCAATCTGCACCAAGATCATATGAATGTATTTTTTAAGTTTACTATATCAATAATCGCAGAAGTGTACAAAGAGAAGGTGATCTGGAAATCGCTTGAGCTCATTCCAAATAAAAGGAGACGGACTTTGTAATGCAATGCTATCAAAAGGGAGAAGAAACATACTTCACTTCCCCATTCTGATTTGTCTTCGTAGCCACAACTAATAACGTGAATAGCTTCTTTGAGAAGTGTTTCAGGATCAGCAGACTGTGGTACACCTCCATTTTCCATGAGAGTAGAGGCAACAAAAACTTCAGATTGACCAAATCTTTTCTCTAGGTTCACCTGTGACATGAGCAATGCCTTGTCATCATCGAACTCAGCACCTGGTAACAAAAACAAAGAGATCAAAATATGAAGATTAATATTTTTCTAAAGGAGATGGTGATCAAGTATAGAAAACAAAATAAATGAAATTCCAGATGAAGTATTGCATGAGTGACCCACTTTATGCAGCACGGTGCAAAAAAGTTCCAAAATACCTTCTATTCCTTCCTCTATGTCTTCCAGATTGAAAACTGGCACAGTGGGATCCATATGCTTCGATTTCTTCTTGTCCTTCTTGCTTGATTTAGAGTGCTTCCGTGATCCACCAAAGCAAGAAGAAAGAAAATTAGATTTCTTAGGCTTAGGCTTGTGGGGTGGTTCATATCCGTATAAGGCAGTTCTGTTGAAAACACATCCAGTACCAACATAAACTGGACCTTGTATGCCATCCAATCCTCTTAAATTGATCTGCAATACAAACATACTTACAGAAGATTAACACAGTGGGAGATGATCCCAGTGAACACCAAGTCATATATTGATAAGCAAATGCCTTGTTTGCTCTGGATCACAGGTATAGACAATATGAGCAACCAGACTAAAGGATCTAAATGAGCGTTTATCTGGACTTACATCAAAGAAGACAGTGTTACGGTTAGCATATCGATCATTTCTATCAATTCCATCAAATCTTTGAGGGAATTGAACATAGCAGACGTATTTTCCAAGATTTGGATCCATCATGAAGCACATAGCCTCACGTAAAGCCTTGCTGTTGTTAATGTAGTGATCACAATCAAGATTCAACATGAAAGGCCCATTTGTAAGGACTGCTGACACACGAACCTGTAAATGAACCAGATCAAGGAGGTAAGACAAGACATGCCAAAACATTAAAACCATTTAAAAGTTGCTGTGACGTATACATACAAGAGCATTCATAGCACCAGCTTTCTTATGATGCTGAAACCCAAGGCGTTTTTCACGAGAAACATAGACCAAACGAGGAAGTTCATTTCCATCAGTATCAAGTCCTCCACTTTGACCTAAGAATACCTGCCATTTATGCAACCTTGTTTTAGAGCAGTATGGAAGGCAGGTTGAAAAATTACTAATCTTAAGCTATTATGACACCCTAGCTGTAGTTTCTGTTCACATTATTTTACTTAAATGTTAGTATATTCTGAAATATGGACATGAGAAAATTGACGCAACATTGCCAGTGAAATACTTTTCAATGACTCGTAGAAGAAGGAGTTTAAATAAACAAACCTGAATCATTCCTGGATGGTCCCGGATGTTATTTCCAGGCCATGGTGTTCCATCCTGCATCACCCAACCTTCATCTGGGACCTTTTGTGCCTTTGCAACAAGGCCATTGATGCGAATTTTAAACTCTTCGTACTCTCTCTGTAACAAAATTACCAGTATATAACACATCCCACAAATTTAGAGATAAAGGGCCAAATTTACAGAATGAGAGATGAATAAGGGCATACTTTCATGGCTCTCCGGTCTTTCACAAAGGATGGTTGAACCTTATCCTTTAGATAGTCTATCTTCTGGGCAAAGTACCATTCTGGAGCTCGTGGCTCGATGGTATACTTTTTGCAGAAAGGAACCCATTTCTTAGCAAATTCTGCAGTTTCTGAAAGAGATTCAAATGTGAGCATAGCTGCTCCATCATCAGAAACGTAACAGGAAACCTTGTCCACAGGATAGTCAACAGCAAGAATAGATAAGACTGTGTTGGCAGTGACTAGAGGAGGTTCCTTCAATGGATCAACAGTACTGACAAAAATGTCAACTGCTGCTAGTTGTGATGGCTCCCCTTCCCTCTCATACCTGTAAAATAGAAATTATACAAGGTCAAAGATCACGGTGATAGAATTTACAAAGCCAAGCAACTGAAGCAAAGAAAAGGTTCGTCTGACATAAATACCTAAGAGCCAGCCTGTCCAGATACGTCTCACGATTTACAGGGAGCCATTTGGGAAACTGATCCAATATCCATGATACTGCAAACCATATCTCACAAATGACAGATACTAACCACAAGCCAATGGCCTCAGGGACAGGGTTTGTTATACGGTAGTGCAGGAAAATGCAAAGAATCACAAGCCGTAAAACAATGACCAGCCTGTATGGGTTGATCCTTGATGAAGAAATGGGAACCTTCCTTGAAAGGGGCTGGCGTGTCTCATCATTTCTGAAATTTCCAAGGAAAACAAACAAGAGTTATGCAGTTCTATATCCTTGACTAAAAGGGCATCCTTCATCTTAAATCTCCAGCTATTATAACTTTAGAATAATATTTTCCATCTTCAAATAATGGTTCCCTTCATCAGACCCAGCGTACACAATTTATAGAATGTTCTCAACTAGATACCAAAAAAGTGTCAACCTTAACACAGACCTGCCTCCCCACTCTCCGGAAAAGAAACAGAAGGATCAGAGTGCAAACACTTACAGTAGAGCTTCATCCATAACCACATCAGTGCTGGCATCGATATCAGTAGTGAACCTCGCTTCAGAACCACCGAACCTTCCTTCAGAAGGTGCATGACTAACACTTGGACGCCCTGTACTTTTCTCTTGTTTCACCTTCCAACCATCGACTCTTTCTTTCCAGGCTATGTTTCCAAGTCCTGGGGAAGGAAACTCTCTGGAAGTCCTGATATTGGCTGCAAAAGAATAAAGATATGTTAAGTTCTTGATACATCATAAAAGAGTAAATCTCAACAAACTGCATTAGGAATGAAACACCAATGGAGATAATAACCTCCCGCAATGGCTGGAGATGCCATTGAAACATGCTCTGGGGATGCAGCCGATAAGTCTCCGGAAACCACACTTCCACTTGCAAGACGAGGTATATGGTTCAAGGAGACTTCTTTATCATAGACTGGAGCTCCAACATCTCCTGTTTGTCCATGGTTGACATGCCAGCCCAGCATGCCACGCTTTTCTTTCTGGTTCTGGTTTCCCAATGGATAACTGGTATCACTTAGTCCGTCATCCACGTCTGATTCATCCACCTTGTCTGAAAGAATAGGAGGGCTTCCTAAAAAAAATCAGATAGCCAGGAAATTGTTACAAATTGCTAAAGAATGATGCATGC
Source organism: Persicaria maculosa (assembly GCA_963922045.1). Taxonomy (NCBI): domain Eukaryota; kingdom Viridiplantae; phylum Streptophyta; class Magnoliopsida; order Caryophyllales; family Polygonaceae; genus Persicaria; species Persicaria maculosa. The sequence continues at coordinate 207,418 of OY998267.1, forward strand.
CATCAATGAGAAGCATGTTGAAAAGGTTTTGTATCCTTGCCTTTATGCCTTTTGTATTTGGTCTTGCACTGTGGACACGACTGGTTACCATCTTTCCTCTCATATTCATAACAGGGACGGCAAACAGGAAAGGCACAGACATCGCAGGCCACAAATGGTTCTCCATCAGCGTTTGATCCTACAGTGTCACTACAAATCTGACAGATCTGTCCGATGGCATGTTTTGGCCGATTCAACTAGACCATACAAGAATAAGTTAGAGAGACTTGGAAGGGATCATTCAATAGATCAATGAAATAAGTGTGGGACAATAACTTGCTTCAAAGTTAAACCCTACATAAACAGAAACGTAAGGGGCCCTGTCCCCTTTCTCGCCAATCAGCAGTATCAATGGTTGATTAACATGAAAAATTAGAGGGGAAAGTATGTAGGAAGGACGGAAGCATGTGATTTGAGGGGGGTGCGTAGGATTGTACGTGCCTGGATTCCAGATGACCAACTCACTAAACATTCAATGATTATAACGGTGAGATTCATGTATATTTATGCTTTGAGTCATATACTGTCATGATCTTTAATTTTACTTGACGGACATCAACCGATATGCACAGAAATGAGAAATCGAGATGCGGGGAACACGAATTTAAGCGCAATGTAAATCTAAATCTAACAAACAAAGCAAACGATATGCAAAAGCAAATCCAACTGATCCAATCAATCAGGGAGACTCACACAGAGAAGGGAAAGAAACCCAAAAATCAGATGGAATCAGAAATTAACTAGATAAACAAGTCAAGTGTGTGTATAATTTTATATAATACACGACTAACCCCGGGATGATCGTCCCTGTCCATGGTTATTCAGACCCCCTCCAATGCAGATAAGAAACCCGATCAGATTGGATCTCTCCTGCGGTATAGAAATCTCTCTGATCGAATTCACTCCATTACAGATGGGATCGAGAAGAGACAGTAAGTAGATATGAGAGGGAAAAGGGATATAAATAAAACCCAAAGAGAAAGCAAAGGTAGATGGAGCTTTCAAGAGAGCTAACAACCAATGAAATAAGAAAAAAGGAAATGGACAGGGAAAAGAGTATCGTCGGTGAAAAGACCAAATAGACAGACAAATTAGACAATGATAGAGAGACGAGGAGATGTGAGTGGGAAGGAAGGGCAAAAGCGGAAGCTAATACTCCAATTACTATTGAATAATAATAATTTGAATCTATTGATTATTGATTATGGATTATTGAACTGAAGAAGTCACTGTGCATCGCCGACAGAGAGAGAGAGACTAGTGAGAGGGTGAAAGAGATGGAGGCGAGAGAACCTTGATGGATGATGGATCTACCGCCCGCGCTTCGCGGTAATCTCTCTCTTTTCCCCTAATAAGGAATCGAATTCACTCCGTCGGTCAACGCGACTGATGTCTCAACCACGCCTCGAGGAGATTGCGATATTTTACTCACTCTCTTTTTTGGAGTATTTTCTTTTTGTTCATGGTTGGTGATACGCTCATTGCTGAACTCAACTGAGCTGGATAATATTTTAGTCGGTGGTGTGGTTGCGGATGGAATGGGCATCGCTTAGGGGGAGTGGTGGATTCAAGGGTGGGCGCCACTGGACCGTTGTCCACCCCGATTCGAAAAAAGTATACAAATATATACTCCGTATATGTTATATAAAAAAGTTGAAAAGTAAAATACAAACCCATCTATCTATATTCATATATTAAAATCAATGCATAATGTCCTATGTGGCGCGTTGTGATTGATCTAGAAAAAAATCATATGTGACACGTTGTGATGGAACCTGAGGGGAAAAATTAATAAAATAATATGTTGTCATAGTTTATAGAAAATTATATAAATCATAATATATGTATATTTAGTTAATTGACAAAAATATAAATAAAAAATATTTTCTAGTCATAATTACTATAGAAAATTTTTACTCGAATATCCATTTAGGGAATCTAATTAGCTAAATGTCCATATTGAGATGGTGATGAAGTAAATGTCCATATATTTTATTTAATCCTCAAACTATCCTTGTTATAATTAATTATCATGTCACGCTAGAAAGACAAATTAAAAATTGAAATCTTAGCCTAATCGTACTCTTTTTACCACTGTTTGTCATTCCCTCCTCTCCAGCCCTCATTGTAGTGTTTGCCCACCCACACCTTTCATCTATGGTGGCTCCCAATCCAGCAAAGGAAAGTCGAACAACTCGATGTATACCTTTTCGAGGAAGAGGAAGACGACAAAAATTGGGACAATTCCTCACTGCTGTGGGACGACTGGAACGTTGATGAAGGCGACGATCGAAAGCGACATTGGAGCTTAGAGGCCATTTGAGAAATCATCCGGAATTGGGTCGTGGAGGCCATTGGAGCGCAGGGAAAGGACTCGAGTTGGGAGAGGTGACCGATAGTGTTAGTGGGGATGTCGACAATGAGGCCAACAGTTGGGAGGCGGAGCGCGGAGATGTAAGAGCGAGAGGCCTCGCAGTCAACGTCAACCCAGTCACATGGGGAGGAGGAAGCATTCAAATCGAGGCGGTTAAAGTGAGGAACTTTGTTGAAGAAATCCAGGAGGGTGTTCTTTTCCTCCATTGGCTCCGTATTACCGAGAACAAGAAGAGCCTCCATTAACAACAAAAGAAGAGAGGATAACTAGCGGGGGATTGACGTCATTGACACCAATTTCATATCAATTCCCACTTAGTGTTCAACGTTTTGTTAGCAGTGTTTGCAATTACTTTTTCAGTAGCTTCAATTAGACGTGGCCACGGGTCCGACCCGCCGGGTCGAGAACCCGGGGTACATGACCCGAACCCTAACCCAGAAATTCAACGGGTCGATGGGTTCGGGTCACCCGGCGGGTCGACGGGTTGACCCGCCGGGTCGGGACACGTGGCAAGGAACTGGGTACCCGCCGGGTTTGGCGGGTCAACCAGCCGGGTCAACCATTTTAAAAAAAAATTGGTTTTGAAAAAAAAAAACTCAACACATCGAGTATTTTTAACTTTCACCACACTTTCGAAATGGAAAGATTTAAGGTGGACAAAACATGGTATGTGGGAAGATATATATATATATACCTTCATTCCACTCTATCATTTCATCACTCTTTAGATATGGGAAAGAAAAAGTTGGATTGTGGGAATGACAAGTAGGGATATGAGAAGATATATATAGAGAAAATAGAGGTAGATAGCACACTTTCGATGTGGGAAAGAAATATGGGATATGAAAGAAATTGTAGAAATTGATGTTTCGACGAATCGAATTATATGATGTAAAATATAATGTAATTAAAGTATTTGGCTTATATGGTGGAATATATAATATAATTTAAGTCTTTGGATTATATGATGTAACGTATAATATAATTAAAGTCTTTACCTCTTAGGATTTAATGAAATGAATAACACATGGTAATGGAACATCATGATACATTATATCAAATTTGTTGGATTAATCTTTCTATTTGATTCAATTGATGGTTGTGTTGATCCATTGATTAATCATAAGTGTTTTATTTTACTTGCATTATGTTAATTTCTTGGTTGTTGATTTCAAGTCTAGGCTCATCTTCATATAGATATATGATAAAAATTCTCGTTTAAAGTTGAATTAGCCACATTTTGTGTATACACATAATGATGATGTTATTGGATTACCTATTTGTGTTGCATGTTATAAAATAAAAAGACACATTTGAAAAGTATTACCCAATAATATATTTCATTATTGTGCTTGAAAATCCGAAGTTCTATAACATTTTCAAAATAAGTGAAAATCAACATTAAGGATACCATACATGTGAAACAACTTTATCAACAACAATATTTGTATTCTTTGAAATTATATCATAAAGACTCCTAACTTAGTATCATATATCATGATTTCATAGTGGAACTACCAAATAACACAAATGTTTAAGGTATTGTGTTGAACTTCACACTTTCTTGTTACCCGTTCGTTATTTTAATCTTTCATAATTGATAGGTAAAATATTTTTCAAAAAATAATATTTATATAAAGTGTAGTACTAGTGTTTGTATATAATAAAAATTTATAAGTATGGATTGACATGAAAAAACCGAATGATCGAGATTGAAGATATGATTTAGTTTTTACTTATTTTTGTCCCACATCTCATCCCACATTGAAAACTAGAGGAAAGGGGAGGGGGAGGGTGCTAAGTCTATAAAAGAACCAAAGAGTGGGTAGGATTTTCATAACATGCAATGCATGAGAATTTATATATTATGAATAAAAAAATTCATAATAATTATAAATATAAATTCTAGTTTTTTTATAATTTTTTTTAAAAAAATTTTGACCCATTGGGTCAACCCAACGGGTCGACCCACCGGGTTGACCCGCCGGGTCACGGGTTCACTTTCCCCCGACCCTAACCCTAACCCTTAACTCGAGATGACCCTTCATCCCGTTGACCCGGACCCAACGGGTCATTGACCCGGCGGGTCACGGGTCGACCCGCCCGAACCGTGACCCGTGGCCATGTCTAGCTTCAATGTACATTTTCATGTTGTTTGTCGGTTGTTGAGAATAGATGTTGGAGTTGCAGCCTTAAATGCGAGTCCAATCGAGACTTGGAGAATCATCTTTATAGAATTGATATCGTAGATGATTTGAAAGATGTACGTATGGAATGATGACAAGTATCTTGTACCATTCATGGAAGATGATTCAATTCGTTATAGCTTTAATGATGAGAATCATCAACTATGTTATGTCGTTGGTGACAATATATTACTTACAAGAGGTTGATGCCAATAGGGTGGTGACATTGTTTTGTAGTTGGTGACAATACGTTTGAGAAAATAATATGGTGACATTGTTCTGTATTTTGTGACAATAGGTTGGTGACACTATTTTGTCGTTGGTGACAATAGATTACTGACAAGAGGTTGGTGAAAAGTGGGTGGTGGCAATGTTTTTTTTTGTTGGTGACAATACATTTAAGAAAATAATATGCTGACAGTTGTAGTTAGTGACAATAGGGTGGTAACGATGTACTATAGTGAGTGACAATAAGTTGGTGATATTGTTATGTCATTGCTGACACTAGATTATTGACAAGAGGTTAATGAAAAAAGAGTTGTGACAATGTTTTGTAGCTGGTGACAATACGTTGAAGAAAATAATATGGTGATAATGTTCCATAGTTGGTGACAATAGGTTGGTGATAGTTTTATGTAGTTAGATGCAATAGGTGGTGACAACTTTTAATAGTTAGTGACCAAAAAAATTAGTGAAAGTTTTCTTTAGTTGGTGATAATAGGTGTGTTTTAGTGTTCACTACTTGATGAAAATAAATTTGTAACAATGTTTGGTAATTGATAGCAATAGGTGATGATGAGATTCAAGCATCACGTGGCCCGTGATTATACAAGAGAGGAAACACAGGTGGATTATGTTTTCACCTGGTCTTCTTTGCAGCTTTTGGGTTTTTGCACATTCTGATACTAAGCGGAGTCGCCTCCACCAATTCATCTTCTTGGGTATTCAATGCAGTCGCCCAGACTATAATCCAATAGGATATCAAGAACCATTGCATAAATCAAGTGTGACAAGTCAATATAGCAGAATTGACGGTTGTTTAAGATGTGGAATTGTTACCATGTCAAAAATCTCAACGCCTACTTTATGATTATGAAAGAGGACGAATCTTGATTGTAAGGGGTTATAGAAACACACCAAACAGAGAGTATCCAAAACTACTTGAACGAGCATAACATTGTTGGTTAAGAATAATTTTACGTCACAGTGAGTTAGTCAGTGATAAGGCTGGTACAGTGAGTTCAAGCAAAGAGAATGCAATCTCTATTCTGGTACATGTTGACATGCTATCTTTCTTTCTTCCTAAACAGGCTATTCTCGTTTTTTTTTCAAAAAAAAAAATTATATTCACTGACCTGCCTATTCTTTGTTAGAGCGAACATTTGTAGCAGCTTTTTTCTTGCGAACATTAGTGACAAGTAACAAGCCCAGACCTCTGGTGAATGCCTACTATTTGTCCCTTGTAAACATCAACCCCATGGCTAACAAATAGCTTGCCCTATCTTTTGAGCTAGCTAGAGCATAAGACATTGTAGTGCCATTGGGTAGGTTGTGCAATTTAAATTAGTGTAAAGTAACTCTTGGTTATATAGCATGAAAAAACAAAGAAATCTCCTAAAATCTGAATGACTACCTCACTGTTTCATATGTGATATCCCACTAAATAATACGGATTGTATATATTTAAAAAAAACTCACAAATGAGCCTTGGTTTCGACTTCGAGTGTTGATGTCACCAGCCCAAGGTTCATAGCCATCAATCAATCCATCGCGTAGCCCATTATTTCGAATATCTCCATGTGTTCATTCATAAGGCAAAATTTGTTAATTATATTTGTTAGATCTGTGTAAATTGTAACTTTGATTGGTTATACGTTCATAATGACGTGAAAAAGGAATAGTATTAATTGTAGTTGACTACTAGAAGTGTAGATCACCTCTTTTCTCCACTCTATATGATCTCGACTGTTTTCATTCAGATTTATGTACCTTAAACCATATCCAATTATTGTAATGCTTTTTATGCATCCGGGAGTTAGCAGAGTTCAAGAAATCTCTAAATGATGAAGTAGAGCAACTTCGATCCGTGAGTTACCTTTATTTTTGTGACCCCTCTATGAAAAGCTTGCATCTAATGTTGTTTGTCTTTAGTAATTTTCAAGACTGGAAGTACAAACCTTAAGTAGCAGCAAAAAGATGTGACTGTTGGGCTTCAAAAACATGAGGTAGTTACCTTTCACTATATCTAATTATCTCACTCGACTATAAGAATTAATCTTGATGTAATCTATCAATACTTTCCTTTTGGTCTGAGCTTTCAAGCTCTTCAAAATTTGTACTCTAATTTTTAAGTTATGTGCGGACTTTCAATTACTTGGAGGCTTGGAGAGATGCTTCCCATTTCAAACGACAGTTTTTTTTTTGTTTTTTTTTTAAAATGGTAGATCTATAGAACTGTAAATGTAGTTACAAAAAGACAATTGCCTTGTCGCAAAATGGGGTGACAAGGGTCAACCCGCACACCCAAACCTAACCAGTGTAAACCCAAAAAAAGTTGCTCTAATTTTGTTCTCAACTCAAACTCCTATCCTCCTACCAGTTTTATTTTATTCATTTGCTAGAGAATATCACGCAAGTTTATTAATAATGAAAGTAAAAAAGAAACAAGATTAGGAGGAACAATGTAAACCAACAGGATATGTAAAGGCTAAAATGGTCAGCTACCCTATTACTCTATTAGTCTCACGCCACATTGATGAAACTAGATCAGAACTCTATCAAGCAGTTGATTGTGAACATCAATCACTAAATATGAACTTGTTTCCAGAATGAGCTTCTGAAAACCCCACTCCCAGGACCCAAGCAAGTGGCAAAACATCAAGAACACCCCAACAGGTTCATCCAATGCAATGCACTCTAGAGTGTATATATAAACTCTCCTTGACATAAGATGTCAATCCTCAAACTTGAGAGCCATCATCACTCTCCTACTCATCCTCCTTCGGATCTAAAAGCAGCCACATTGCATCTATACTTCTATAATATAACTCATCCAATTCAGAAATTGAAAAATACAAATGAAAAATTACATAAGAATGATTGAGAACAGTATAGCACAATCATGGTTATCTGTAAAACAAATTGTAAGCAGATGCTAAAGCTTTAGCAGACAATCAAGCTAGAAGAAATTACAGCAATCTGAAGTTGTATTCCACTTTTCCTTAACATCCTGGTGACAACAAGAAAAGTCTAGAACTCGTGAATAGAAGAACGAAAGTCCAACTCCCCATGCTTGGAAGAGAAGAATGATGAAATTGGAAATGAGCTTGCTGGAATTCTACACACAAAGAATAATGAAAATTTAGAGCAGGAAAACAAGTCCAAAATCACAGATTGGAAAATAAAGATATTTACCTGACAATGACTAAGAAAAAGAAGCACAAGTACATAGCTAACTTTATGAGACGGAACTTCTTCTCAGCACTGAGTGCTCTGAAAATCTCAGTAACATCAACAACATGCTCCCGTTTAAGAAATCTACAGAGAGGAAGGGGGCAACAAATCATCCAGAGAGAAAGAACTACAAGAGCCAACACATCGTTGGGCAATGGAAACTCAAGCAACCAGGTAATAAATTTGCAACAGTGAGAAAAAATAACACCAAGGAACAAATAAACAAGTAATAACTATTAGAAAGCAGTAGCACTAGATGATGGAGAAATAACACACAGAAGAGAGAACAATCCCCTGGACAGATCCTGTACGAGAAGGTAGCCTATGGCTGAAAACACAACCAGTCCTCATGTCCTCTTGATTCTATCTAATATGAAAATTTACAAGTGTAATATCCTTTATGGCTATGGCATTATTCTCTTCCTCCAAATATCTAACAGAATACATCTCTACCTACAATCGGACATCCTTTATGGCTATAGAATTGACCGTTTATGATATCAGTTTAAGAAAATTGGAGTTAGCCGCTAAATCATTGACATAACTGGCAAATCGGAGGAGGATACTTACAATCTGACGTGATAGCAAGCAACTGGCATCGTCAAGATGAACATAGACCAGTCGCCAGTGAGAAGAAAAAGAGCGCAGAAAGCTCCTTGCAATATGAACTCGACCGAAACTACTGAGTTAATTTTCGCCGACGATTCGTACGGATTCAAATAATCAGCTTCCAAATCCGACAAGCATATTATCTGCAAACACAGAACCAGCAAGTCAAAGAAAAGCGAAAATCAAAATTCACTGTCTGGAATAAATTAGGGTTCAGGGCTAGATAGGAGGGTTAAGTGTCGCGTACCTGGTAGATAATGAGACCGAGCAGGGCAATGTTAGATATCAGAGCAATCAGCCATAGAATTAGTTCCCACTCCATTGGCAATCATACCGATTCTTATAGCCTCCGAAGGATATATCAAAGAAGCCGTTTTTGCTGCTCAGTTCCGAAAATGATACATCGTTCTTAAACTAGGGCAATACGATTGGGTTGAGTTGTTTTCTATTCTTCAGTAAGGCCGATGATGTGGCTTCCCCAACGCCGCCGAGGAGGTGAGAGATGGGAGGTTTGCTGAGAATGGAGGACGCCTTCTCAATGAGTCCGGAGTCCGGAGTCCGGTAGCGGCAGGAGCGAGTAAGGAAATTTCGCATGGTAACTGCGCTAGAGTGTTTTTCACGCGGTGTACAAAAGTTTAACCTATTTTGCGTGGTACCCTGAGTTTGCAAAAAATTTTGTCTCGTGCCCTTGTCAAGTTAAATGTAACAGCGGTGTTAATTTCCGTTAAAAAAAATGAAAACCAAAAGAAAGAAGAAAGAAGATCGAACAGAGAAAGCATAAGGTGATACAGAGGAGGAGGAAGAAAGGAACCGGTCGCACTGAAGAAGAAAGGGAAGGTGAATAGGGGTGTTATGTGAACACGAACTGCTAGGATTCAGTTCGAGCTCGTTCACATTCACAAAACGAGCCGAGTACATGAGCTCGAATCGAGCCTGAGCCGAGTACGAGCCCGAGCTCGAGTAGCTCGCATAACTCGGACTATTTTGCCCTTGTGATATTTTCCCTTTAGTTTTACTGTTTTAGGGTTTGTTCAGTCCGTCGCTGCCTCCTTAGTTACTTGTTCCTCTTCCTCTCTTCAGAGTCAAACTTCTCCAATCAATCGCCACCCCTGAGTTTTACCTCCTCCCTCCGATCTTGACCTCATCTCCAGTGTGTGCCTCCTCCTCGGCTCCTCTTCAGACATCAACCGGCGACCAACACCCAAATTCCGGTAAGTTCGCCCATCGATTTGTAGATTTAACTTCAACCATCGAGTAAGTTGATTTTTTTTAATAGTTGATTCAACTGTAATGAAATGGGTACAATTGATTTGATAATTTGAGTTCAACCATCGATTTGTAGATTCAACCATAGATTCAACAATTTTACAGTTGATTTTTTTTTATAGTTGATTCAACTATAATGGAATGAACTCAAGGTGCTTTGTTAATTTAAATTCATTTCAACCATAGTTAAACCATATGGATACCATTTGTAGATTCAACAAATTTACAATTGATTTTTTTTTATAGATTCAACCATCGATTTGTAATGAAATGAACTGAAGGTGCTAAGCTCAAAAACGAGTTCAAAAACGAGTTTCCAGCACAAAACAAGCTACCGCAATAACACGAGCTCGGCTCGAGAAAAAAGAGCCAAACGAGCTCGAGCTCGAGCTTGTTCAAATGCTCGCGAGCCGAGTTCGATCAGAGTTTTAAGCTCGATTAAAATTCGAGCTTGAGCTCGATTAAAATTCGAGCTTGAGCTCGATTATAAACGATCCAAATCTGAGCATCCCTCTACTCGACTTGTTCGACTCGAATAACACCCCTAAAGGTGAACACGCCGAACGACAACGCTGACTGGAGTTGCAGGCCATAACGGGATCCTCCTGATGGTGATGCCAGGTATGTCGACATTTCAAACCCCTAGGGTTCACAAGTGTAATTGGGTTCGAATTACTCGATTTCTCTAGTTAGTTTGTAATTATGTAATATGAATTAGGCTCAACACTTAATGAGGAACTAAAGGCAAAAGTCCAGTATTTGAAGCTTACAACTAAAGAGCTCGGGAAAGAAACTGCTCCTCGCCTCCTCCAGATGGTACACCTCAACAATTCATGCCAAGCAATCAAATGCTCCCGGGAAGACAAAACTCTAGAACACAACCACAACCAGCAACCACCTCAACAATTCATGCCAATCAATCAAATGCTCCCGGGAAGATAAAACTCTAGAACACAGCCACAACCAGTAACCACGATCTCAACAATATCAGTAGAACTGATCGCAACCACATTAACAAGACGCCTTGACATCGAAACAATAACCGATCTGGGATGCAATGCAGCCACTGAATTGAGAAGCATTGATATTGAATCCTATCCAAAACAACAAGTTTGGGAACTAAGTTTACTTGTACTAAAGCTTTAATGCATATAAATTGAGAGGCACTGACGCAAAAAAAGTTGGGTTCCCACGTTATGCAACTAGTAATTCAAAACTTCAGAGCAGTAGCTCTCCTTAGGGACGAAATCAAGGGTAGGCTGAGCTTTGCTACAGCCTACCCCATTTTAAAAATAAAAGAAGAGTAATAGTGCACATATTGATGTATTAGCCCAGTTGGTAGTGGCTTTTGGGTAAGGAGAGGAAAGTGTTGAATGAGCGCATCAATTCTCAGTTCTTTCCTTCTTTCACTGGAGTGCCTAGCTCCTTCCTTCACTTTACTCCTTTTCTCAATTCTTTCACTGTAGTGGCTTTTCTTTCCTTTTTTTTTTTTCACAAAGTGTAGACTGTGTAGTATTTAGCTTTCTTTTCTTTACATTCTTCTTTTCTTTTATTAATTAAAAACACATTATTGTCTTTTATAATATATTTTTATTACTAATTACTTAAATTTGACCAGTTCATTAATTTATCTTCTTAAAATAATGACTAACCAATGTAAAAAAATAATTAAAATTATATGTAAATTCAGCCTACTCGGATTATCAATCCTGGTCCCGTGCCTGGCTCTCTTTATAACCAAAAAAGAATACACACATATAATTTACGCAATTCTTCTCCTCAACTGACCAAAGGCCACAATTGTGTGCATCTGGAGCATTTCCCTATCGGCTATGCCCCGATTCCGAATCAGATCGGAGGCTCTCTCTCTGAGTATGCTGCGGATCGGCGCCACCAATTCAGTATCAAAACTTGACAGTGAGAAAAACAAGATATGAAGATAAAAGCTGAATAAAAGAACACACGAATTGTTAACGAGGTTCGGCACGAACTTGGCCTAAGTCCCCGCCTAGGGTTCCACAACTCGCAGGATTCAAATGCACTTTATTTCACTTCCCTTAGAGCCCTAGAATATCCTAGAAGAACTTCCCTTCTTCTATACAAAGCCTCACCGCTTCTATCCTAGTGACTCAACCTTACAAGTGAAATAAATGCCCTCACCACACACCAATGTGTGCTTTGTTTTGAGTATGAGATACTCTTTAGTGTAAGACAAATGACTTGTACAATATGCTCTAGTGTTTCCCTCAACCCTCAGAAAATTAACAAGTAAAGATCTATGAGAGCACCCAAAGAGAGAAACTGTGAATGAAGACTTTTGATCGCTATTGAAGTGCTTAGCAAGTGTGTCAATCATCTTCAAGCTCTTCACAATATATAGTTGTTCTTTATCATGGAAGAGAGGAGCCAAGAGCCGTTTGAGATTTGAAAGCCTCAAATCTCTTCTTTCCAAATCTTCAAAACACAATCTTTTATAACGGATCAAGCAGATTTGTTTAGATAGAATCTTCTGAGAATCTTCAAAATTCTGGCAAGCAAATCCTGAAAAAATATCTTATACAAAACCTTCAAGTAATAGCGTTAGACAATACATAGAGAAATATAATTAACGGCCCAATATCTAGGCCAATATCCAAAATGAAATCCAAAATGAAATATGGCCAAGACATTTGTCTTGAAATAATTTCCTACACTTTAGAGCATTCAAAATATAAAACATAAAACGTGCTAGGATAATAATTTGGGAACAGATATGTACATCCTGGTTTCAAGGTCTTAAAACCAGACTTGTTTTGTCTTTCATCATCCTTTAGTAATCCTGCAAGTTAGCTCTCAAAGTCTTACAATTAATGCGGAGTCTTCAAACTCGTTATATCATCAAATATGATTCAAACTCGTTATATCATCAAATATGAACCATGGTTACCGGTTCCTGATTACCAATCCAATTCTAATATGCACCCAAGTTGAAAGTCCAGCCCAAAACAGGCCCATATATGATAATTTGATGGCCCAGCTAAAGACAAATGCGGGACCCACTCCTTCCATTTTCTGAGGTCGTCTTCTGTCGAAGGCAAAGCAGAAGCTCTGCTTTTGGATAAGCATTCCTCATTGCTCTCTTTACCAACGCATAAACACAAACCAGTGGTTCGATCTACGAAACCATCCAAAACCCCATATTTTGGTTTTCGTCGCGGGAGAGATGGTTTTGATAGAGAATATATTGTAGCTGCACATCTTATAGATATAGGTATACATGAATATTTGAAACGTACGTAGTAGGTACTGACAGAATTGAAGAAACAAGTGATTCATCATCATCGAGAGGATAGGATGTCCATTTTAGCAGCGAATTTTCAGTTAATTACGACGTTGGTGCATCAGAGGGAGCTCAAGTCGGAAAGAACAAGTGGAGGATGGGGATTGTTTCTGCAGGGGAAGCCAGCTTGCAATAACGCCGGATGTGACCAGCGGAGGAGGTTGGGGAAGATGTGCAGGGAAAGTAGGAGTGTGCAACGAGCGGCGTCGTTTTGGGAGGACATGTCGTGGGGTGCAGCTGGGGAAGTTGTGGCAGAGATGGAGGAAATCAAGGACTGTGAGCAGCTGGACCTCATCCTACTACAGGCCAAGGACCTCTCACAGCCCATTCTCATTGATTGGTCTCTCGATCTCGACCTCGATCTTTTTTTTTTTATCCGTCTCATTTATCAATATATATATATATATACACACTCCATTGAATGATTGAATTGATTAATTAGTTTGGTACATGAAGCAAATTACCTATCCGGGTTTTAATTTGTCGACAGGATGGCTGCCTGGTGTAGGAAATGCATATATCTCAAGCCTAAATTGGAGAAGTTGGCTGCTGAGTATGGAACCAGGTCAGTATCCATCCGCGCAAATCTGCTCCCGAAATAACTTTGTTTATGAGATTATTATTAATGCTGTGATTTATTGCACACCAACAGATTAAAGTTCTACTGCGTGGATGTGAACCATGTGCCCCAAACTCTTGTCAAGAGGGGAAATATCTCTGTAAGACGTCACCTACTTAATTTTTTTGTGATCAAATAGCTATAGGCTACACTACAGCTAGCTAGTAGATTACGTATGTACCTAAATTTATGTAATTAGCTATGGGACTATATCCACACCTGTTTAAATGGGTGGACTGATTGATTAACCATGTATGCTCCCTTGTTTCATGGATATGTTGAATTTGAGCAGAAAATGCCGACAATTCAGGTTGGTCCAGAACAAACATGACACTTGTCCCCCCCGGATTATGTAGTATTCATCCATATTTAATATTATATATATATGTGTGTGTGTGCAGCTCTGGAAAGACGGAGAGTGGAAGGCAGAAGTGATTGGCGGACACAAAGCCTGGCTCGTCGTTGATGAAGTTAGAGAAATGATTCAGAAATTTGGTTGAATGATTTTATTGTGCGCATTGTCTATTTGTCACCATTTCAACATAATGCAAGACTCCCGAAGAAAGCGGGGCATCGTCAATTCAAAATTCTTGTTTATTTGGCATTTTCCACCTTATTTATTATACCAAATTCACCCACAAAAGTTTTAAATTTTTTGGATCTCTAGAGATGAAAATTTCAACATTAATTGAAATCGCCCTAAATACAAGGCATGGCCAAATGGTCAAAAAATGAAATATTCTGAAACCCGGATTTTTTAAGCCAAATCATCATCAAATACCATATTAAACATACACAGAATACTAGCCCATTTAAATCTCCCGGAGACATGTTTTTAGGCTAGGGTAAGACCTTATGCAAATCACCCTAGAAAAGTGGCGCGTCGTGGCCTTGAAATTCTTGTCTTTTGACATTTCCCCTCCTTATTTGTTACTTTCGGATCACTAGAGATGACACTTTCTTCATTAACCGAAATCGCCCTAAATACAAGGCAATGCCAAATGATCAAAAACTGAAATGTTCCGAAACATGGATTTTTTTAGCCAAATCATCCTCAAAGACCATATTAAACATACACAATGAATACTAGCCCATTTAGATCTCTCGGAGACATGTTTTTAGGCTAGGGTAAGTTTCGTCCTTATGCAAATCACCCAAGGAAAGTGGCGTGCCGTGGCCTCAAAATTCCTGTTTTTTAACATTTCCCCACCTTATTTGTTATACTAAAGCTAAACACAAAGTTCCAGAACTTTTGGATCACTAGAGATGAAACTTTCTTCATTAACCGAAATCGCCCTAAATTCAAGGCATGGCCAAATGGTCAAAAAAGGAAATGTTCCGAAACCCGGATTTTTTAGCCAAATTATCCTCAAATACCACATTAAACATACACAATGAATACTAGCCAATTTAGATCTCCCGGAGAAATTTTTAGGCTAGGGTAAGTTTCGAACTATTGCAAATCACCCGAGGAAAGTGGCGTGTCGTGGCCTCTAAATTCCCTTTTTTTGACATTTCCCCTTCTAATTTGTTATACTTAAGCTAAACACAAAGTTTCAGCCCTTTTGGATCACTAGAGATGACACTTTCTTAAATAACCGAAATCGTCCTAAATACAAGGCAAGACCAAATGGTCAAAAAATGAAATGTTCCGAAACCCGAATTTTTTTTATCCAAATCATCCTCAAATACCATAATAAACATACACAATGAATACTAGCCCAATTAAAGCTCTTGAAGACATGTTTTTAGGCTAGGGTATGGTACGACCTAATGCAAATCACCAAAGGAAAGTTTCGCGTCGTGGCCTCTAAATTCCTATTTTTTTGAAATTTTCCCTCCTTATTTGTTATACGAAAGCTAAACACAAAGTTTCAGCCCTTTTTGATCACTAGAGATGACACTTTCTTCATTAACCGAAATCACCCTAAATACAAGGCAAGGCCAAATAGTCAAAAAAATAAAATGTTCCGAAACCCGAATTTTATAAGCCAAATCATGCTCAAATACCATATTAAACAAACACAATGAATACTATCCCATTTAGAGCTCTTGGAGATATGTTTATAGGCTAGGGTATGGTTCGATCTAATGCAAATCACTCGAGGAAAGTGGGGCGTCATGGCCTCTAAATTCCTGTTTTTTGACATTTCCCCTCCTCATTTGTTATACTAAAGCTAAACACAAATTTTTATCCCTTTTTGATCACTAGAGATGAAACTTTCGTCATTAACCGAAATTGCCCTAAATACAAGGTAAGGCCAAATGGTAAAAAAATAAAATGTTCCGAAACACAAAGTTTTATCCCTTTTTGATCACTAGGCCGTGTTGCAAATCACACGCGGTGAGTGGATCGTATTGGCCTCCAAATTCCCGTTTTTTAGCATTTCCCGGCCTTATTGGATATACCGAAGCTACCCACAAAGTTTCAGCTCTTTTGGAGCACAAGAGATGACACTTCCTCCATTAACCCGAAATCGCCCAAAATACAAGTCGGGGCCAAATGGTCAAAAAATGAAATGTTCCAAAACCCGGATTTTTCAGCCCAATAAACCTCAAATACCATATGAAACATGCACGATGAATACTAGACCATTTGGAGCCCTCGAAGAGGGGTTTTAGGGGTCCGACACGTTAGGCCGTGTTGCAAATCACACGCGGTGAGTGGAACGTATTGGCCTCCAAATTCCTGCTTTTTAGCATTTCCCGACCTTATTGGACATACCAAAGCTACCCACAAAGTTTCAGCCCTTTTGGAGTACTAGAAATGACACTTCCTTCATTAACCCGAAATCGCCCAAAATACAAGTCGGGGCCAAATGGTAAAAAAATGAAATGTTCCGAAACCCGGATTTTTTCAGCCCAATCAACCTCAAATACCATATGAAACATGCACGACGAATACTAGACCATTTGGAGCCCCCGGAGTAAGGTTTTAAGGGTCCGACACGTTAGGCCGGGTTGCAATCACACGCGGTGAGTGGATCTTATTGGCCTCTAAATTCCCGTTTTCTTAGCATTTCCCGGCTTTATTGGACATACCAAAGCTACCCACAAAGATTCAGCCCTTTTGGAGACCTAGAGATGAAACTTCCTTTATTAACCCGAAATCGCCCAAAATACAAGTCGGGGCCAAATGGTCAAAAAATGAAATGTTCCGAAACCCAGATTTTTTCAGCCCAATCAACCTCAAATACCATATGAAACATGCACAACGAATACTAGACCATTTGGAGCCCCCTGAGTGGGGTTTTAGGGGTCCGACACGTTAGGCCGGGTTGCAAATCACACGCTAGACCATTTGTGAGTGGATCGTATAGGCCTCCAAATTCACGTTTTTTAGCATTTCCCGGCCTTATTGGACATATCGAAGCTACCTACAAAGTTTCAACCCTTTTGGAGCACAAGAGATGACACTTCCTTCATTAACCCGAAATCGTCCAAAATACAAGTCGGGGCCAAATGGTCAAAAAATGAAATGTTCCAAAACCCGGATATTTTCAGCCCAATCAACCTCAAATACCATATGAAACATGCATGATGAATACTAGACCATTTGGACCCCTCGGAGTCAGGTTTTAGGGGTCCGACACGTTAGGCCGAGTTGCAAATCACACGCATTGAGTGGATCGTATTGGCCTCCAAATTCCCGTTTTTTATCATATCCCGGTGTTATTGGACATACCGAAGCTACCCACAATGTTTCAGCCCTTTTGGAGCACTAGAGACTACACTTCCTTCATTAACCCGAAATCGCCCAAAATACAAGTCGGGGCCAAATGGTCAAAAAATAAAATGTTCCGAAATCCGGATTTTTTCATCCCAAACAACCTCAAATACCATATGAAACATGCACTACAAATACTAGACCATTTGGAGCCCCCGGAGTCAGGTTTTAGGGGTCCGACACGTTAGGCCGTGTTGCAAATCAAACGCGGTGAGTGGATCGTATTGGCCTCCAAATTCCCGTTTTTAGCATTTTCCGGCCTTATTGGACATACGGAAGCTACCCACAAAGTTTCATCCCTTTTAGAGCACTAGAGATGACACTTCCTTCATTAACCTGAAATCGCCCAAAATACAAGTCGAGGCCAAATGGTCAAAAAATGAAATGTTCCGAAACCCGGATTTATCAGCCCAATCAACCTCAAATACCATATGAAACATGCACGACGAATACTAGACCATTTGGAGCCCTCTGAGTGGGGTTTTAGGGGTCCGACACGTTAGGCCGGGTTGCAAATCAACGCGGTGAGTGGATCGTATAGGCCTCCAAATTCCCCTTTTTTAGCATTTCCCGGCCTTATTGGACATACCGAAGCTACCCACAAAGTTTCAGCCCTTTTGGAGCACAAGAGATGACACTTCCTTCATTAACCCGAAATCGCCCAAAATACAAGTCGGGGCCAAATGGTCAAAAAATGAAATGTTCCGAAACCTGGATATTTTCAGCCCAATCAACCTCAAATACCATATGAAATATGCACGACGAATACTAGACCATTTGGACCCCCCGGAGTCAGGTTTTAGGGGTCTGACAAGTTAGGCCGGGTTGCATATCACACGCGGTGAGTGGATCGTATTGGTCTCCAAATTCCCGTTTTTTAGCATTTCCCGTCCTTATTGCACATACCGAAGCTACCCATAATGTTTCAGCCTATTTAGAGCACTAGAGATGACACATCCTTCATTAACCCGAAAGTTCCAAAATACAAGTCGGGGCCAAATGGTCAAAAAATGAAATGTTCCGAAACCCGGATTTTTTAATCCCAATCAACCTCAAATACCATATGAAACATGCACGACGAATACTAGACCGTTTGGAGCCCCCTGAGTGGGGTTTTAGAGGTCCGATACGTTAGGCCGGGTTGTAAATCACACGCGGTGAGTGGATCGTATTTGCCTCCAAATTCCGTTTTATAGCATTTCCCGGCCTTATTGGACATACCGAACCTACCCACAGAGTTTTAGCCCTTTTGGAGCAATAGAGATGACACTTCTTTATTAACCCGAAATCGCCCAAAATACAAGTCGGGGCCAAATGGTCAAAAAATGAAATGTTCCAAAACCCAGATTTTTCAGCCCAATCAACCTCAAATACCATATGAAACCTGCACTACGAATACGAGACCATTTGGAGCCCCCGGAGTCGGGTTTTAGGGGTCCGACACGTTATGTTGGGTTGCAAATCAACGCGGTGAGTGGATCGTATAGGCCTCCAAATTCCCCTTTTTTAGCATTTTCCGGCCTTATTGGACATACCGAAGCTACCCACAAAGTTTCAGCCCTTTTGGAGCACAAGAGATGACACTTCCTTCATTAACCCGAAATCGCCCAAAATACAAGTCGGGGCCAAATGGTCAAAAAATGAAATGTTCCGAAACCTGGATATTTTCAGCCCAATCAACCTCAAATACCATATGAAATATGCACGACGAATACTAGACCATTTGGACCCCCCGGAGTCAGGTTTTAGGGGTCTGACAAGTTAGGCCGGGTTGCATATCACACGCGGTGAGTGGATCGTATTGGTCTCCAAATTCCCGTTTTTTAGCATTTCCCGTCCTTATTGCACATACCGAAGCTACCCATAATGTTTCAGCCTATTTAGAGCACTAGAGATGACACATCCTTCATTAACCCGAAAGTTCCAAAATACAAGTCGGGGCCAAATGGTCAAAAAATGAAATGTTCCGAAACCCGGATTTTTTAATCCCAATCAACCTCAAATACCATATGAAACATGCACGACGAATACTAGACCGTTTGGAGCCCCCTGAGTGGGGTTTTAGAGGTCCGATACGTTAGGCCGGGTTGTAAATCACACGCGGTGAGTGGATCGTATTTGCCTCCAAATTCCGTTTTATAGCATTTCCCGGCCTTATTGGACATACCGAACCTACCCACAGAGTTTTAGCCCTTTTGGAGCAATAGAGATGACACTTCTTTATTAACCCGAAATCGCCCAAAATACAAGTCGGGGCCAAATGGTCAAAAAATGAAATGTTCCAAAACCCAGATTTTTCAGCCCAATCAACCTCAAATACCATATGAAACCTGCACTACGAATACGAGACCATTTGGAGCCCCCGGAGTCGGGTTTTAGGGGTCCGACACGTTATGTTGGGTTGCAAATCACACGCGGTGAGTGGATCGTATTGGCCTCCAAATTCCCATTTTTTTTTTATCATTTCCCGGCGTTATTGGAGATACCAAAGGTACCCACAAAGTTTCAGCCCTTTTGGAGCACTAGAGACTACTCTTCCTTCATTAACCCGAAATCGCCCAAAATACAAGTCGGGGCCAAATGGTCAAAAAATAAAATATTCCGAAACTCGGATATTTTCAGCCAAATCAACCTCAAATACCTTATAAAAGATGCACGACGAATACCGACCATTTGGAGCCCCCGGAGTGGGGTTTTAGGGGTCCGACACGTTAGGCCGGCTTGCAAATCACACGCGGTGAGTGGATCGTATTGCCCTCCAAATTCCTTTTTTTTTTGCATTTCCCGACCTTATTGGACATACCGAAGCTACCCACAAAGTTTCAGCCCTTTTGGAGCACTAGAGATGTCACTTCCTTCATTAACCCGAAATCGCCCAAACTATAAGTCGGGGCCAAATGGTCAAAAAATGAAATGTTCCGAAACCCAGATTTTTTCATCCCAATCAACCTTAAATACCATATGGAACATGTATGACGAATATTAGACCATTTGGAGCACCCGGAGTCAGGTTTTAGGGGTCCGACACGTTAGGCCAAGTTGCAAATCACACGCGGTGAGTGGATCGTATTGATCTCCAAATTCCCATTTTCTAGCATTTTCCGGCGTTATTGGACATACCGAAGCTACGCACAAAGTTTCAGCCCTTTTGGAGGACTAGAGAATACACTTCCTTCATTAACCCGAAATCGCCCAAAATACAAGTCGGGGCCAAATGGTCAAAAAATGAAATGTTCCGAAACCCGGATTTTTTCATCCCAAACAACCTCAAATATCATACGAAACATGCACTACGAATACTAGACCATTTGGAGCCCCCGGAGTCAGGTTTTAGGGGTCTGACACGTTAGGCCGTGTTGCAAATCACACGCGGTGAGTGGATGGTATTGGCCTCCAAATTCCCATTTTTTAGCATTTTCCGGCCTTATTGAACATACCGAAGCTACCCACAAAGTTTCAGCCCTATTAGAGCACTAGAGATGACACTTCCTTCATTAACCCGAAATTGCCCAAAATACAAGTCGGGGCCAAATGGTCAAAAAATAAAATATTCCGAAACCCGGATTTTTTAATCCCAATCACATCAAATACCATATGAAACATGCACGACGAATACTAGACCATTTGGAGCCCCCTGAGTGGGGTTTTACGGGTCCGATACGTTAGGCCGGGTTGCAAATCACACGCGGTGAGTGGATCCTATAGGCCTCCAAATTCCCGTTTTTTAGCATTTACCGGCCTTATTGGACATATCTAAGCTACTCCCAGAGTTTCAGACGTTTTGGAGAACAAGAGATGACACTTCCTTCATTAACCCGAAATCGCCCAAAATACAAGTCGAGGCCAAATGGTCAAAAAATGAATGTTCCGGAACCCGGAATTTTTCAGCCCAATCAACCTCAAATACCATATGAAACATGCACTACGAATACTAGACCATTTGGAGCCCCCGGAGTCAGGTTTTATGGGTCCGACACGTTAGGTCGGGTTGCAAATCACACGCGGTGAGTGGATCGTATTGGCCTCCAAATTCCCGTTTTTTAGCATTTTCCAGCGTTATTGGACATACCGAAGGTACCCACAAAGTTTCAGCCCTTTTGGAGCACTAGAGACTACACTTCCTTCATTAACCCAAAATCGCCCAAAATACAAGTCGGGGCCAAATGGTCAAAAAATAAAATATTTCGAAACCCGAATATTTTCATCCCAATCAACCTCAAATACCATATGAAAGATGCACGACAAATACCGACCATTTGGAGCCCCCGGAGTGGGGTTTTAGGGGTCCGACACTTTAGGCCGGGTTGCAAATCACACGCGGTGAGTGGATCGTATTGCCCTCCAAATTCCCCCTTTTTTTTTGCATTTCCCGACCTTATTGGACATACCGAAGCTACCCACAAAGATTCAACCCTTTTGGAGCACTAGAGATGTCACTTCCTTCATTAACCCGAAATCGCCCAAACTACAAGTCGGGGCCAAATGGTCAAAAAATGAAATGTTCCGAAACCCGGATTTTTTCAGCCCAATCAACCTTAAATACCATATGGAACATGCACGACGAATAATAGACCATTTGGAGCCCCCGGAGTCAGTTTTTAGGGGTCCGACACGTTAGGCCGGGTTGTAAATCTTAGGGTTTAGGGTTTAGGGTTTAGGTTTAGGGTTTAGGGTTTAGGGTTTAGGGTTTAGGGTTTAGGGTTTAGGGGTTTAGGGTTTAGGGTTTAGGGTTTAGGGTTTAGGGTTTAGGGTTTAGGGTTTAGGGTTTAGGGTTTAGGGTTTAGGGTTTAGGGTTTAGGGTTTAGGGTTTAGGGTTTAGGGTTTAGGGTTTAGGGTTTAGGGTTTAGGGTTTAGGGTTTAGGGTTTAGGGTTTAGGGTTTAGGGTTTAGGGTTTAGGGTTTAGGGTTTAGGGTTTAGGGTTTAGGGTTTAGGGTTTAGGGTTTAGGGTTTAGGGTTTAGGGTTTAGGGTTTAGGGTTTAGGGTTTAGGGTTTAGGGTTTAGGGTTTAGGGTTTAGGGTTTAGGGTTTAGGGTTTAGGGTTTAGGGTTTAGGGTTTAGGGTTTAGGGTTTAGGGTTTAGGGTTTAGGGTTTAGGGTTTAGGGTTTAGGGTTTAGGGTTTAGGGTTTAGGGTTTAGGGTTTAGGGTTTAGGGTTTAGGGTTTAGGGTTTAGGGTTTAGGGTTTAGGGTTTAGGGTTTAGGGTTTAGGGTTTAGGGTTTAGGGTTTAGGGTTTAGGGTTTAGGGTTTAGGGTTTAGGGTTTAGGGTTTAGGGTTTAGGGTTTAGGGTTTAGGGTTTAGGGTTTAGGGTTTAGGGTTTAGGGTTTAGGGTTTAGGGTTTAGGGTTTAGGGTTTAGGGTTTAGGGTTTAGGGTTTAGGGTTTAGGGTTTAGGGTTTAGGGTTTAGGGTTTAGGGTTTAGGGTTTAGGGTTTAGGGTTTAGGGTTTAGGGTTTAGGGTTTAGGGTTTAGGGTTTAGGGTTTAGGGTTTAGGGTTTAGGGTTTAGGGTTTAGGGTTTAGGGTTTAGGGTTTAGGGTTTAGGGTTTAGGGTTTAGGGTTTAGGGTTTAGGGTTTAGGGTTTAGGGTTTAGGGTTTAGGGTTTAGGGTTTAGGGTTTAGGGTTTAGGGTTTAGGGTTTAGGGTTTAGGGTTTAGGGTTTAGGGTTTAGGGTTTAGGGTTTAGGGTTTAGGGTTTAGGGTTTAGGGTTTAGGGTTTAGGGTTTAGGGTTTAGGGTTTAGGGTTTAGGGTTTAGGGTTTAGGGTTTAGGGTTTAGGGTTTAGGGTTTAGGGTTTAGGGTTTAGGGTTTAGGGTTTAGGGTTTAGGGTTTAGGGTTTAGGGTTTAGGGTTTAGGGTTTAGGGTTTAGGGTTTAGGGTTTAGGGTTTAGGGTTTAGGGTTTAGGGTTTAGGGTTTAGGGTTTAGGGTTTAGGGTTTAGGGTTTAGGGTTTAGGGTTTAGGGTTTAGGGTTTAGGGTTTAGGGTTTAGGGTTTAGGGTTTAGGGTTTAGGGTTTAGGGTTTAGGGTTTAGGGTTTAGGGTTTAGGGTTTAGGGTTTAGGGTTTAGGGTTTAGGGTTTAGGGTTTAGGGTTTAGGGTTTAGGGTTTAGGGTTTAGGGTTTAGGGTTTAGGGTTTAGGGTTTAGGGTTTAGGGTTTAGGGTTTAGGGTTTAGGGTTTAGGGTTTAGGGTTTAGGGTTTAGGGTTTAGGGTTTAGGGTTTAGGGTTTAGGGTTTAGGGTTTAGGGTTTAGGGTTTAGGGTTTAGGGTTTAGGGTTTAGGGTTTAGGGTTTAGGGTTTAGGGTTTAGGGTTTAGGGTTTAGGGTTTAGGGTTTAGGGTTTAGGGTTTAGGGTTTAGGGTTTAGGGTTTAGGGTTTAGGGTTTAGGGTTTAGGGTTTAGGGTTTAGGGTTTAGGGTTTAGGGTTTAGGGTTTAGGGTTTAGGGTTTAGGGTTTAGGGTTTAGGGTTTAGGGTTTAGGGTTTAGGGTTTAGGGTTTAGGGTTTAGGGTTTAGGGTTTAGGGTTTAGGGTTTAGGGTTTAGGGTTTAGGGTTTAGGGTTTAGGGTTTAGGGTTTAGGGTTTAGGGTTTAGGGTTTAGGGTTTAGGGTTTAGGGTTTAGGGTTTAGGGTTTAGGGTTTAGGGTTTAGGGTTTAGGGTTTAGGGTTTAGGGTTTAGGGTTTAGGGTTTAGGGTTTAGGGTTTAGGGTTTAGGGTTTAGGGTTTAGGGTTTAGGGTTTAGGGTTTAGGGTTTAGGGTTTAGGGTTTAGGGTTTAGGGTTTAGGGTTTAGGGTTTAGGGTTTAGGGTTTAGGGTTTAGGGTTTAGGGTTTAGGGTTTAGGGTTTAGGGTTTAGGGTTTAGGGTTTAGGGTTTAGGGTTTAGGGTTTAGGGTTTAGGGTTTAGGGTTTAGGGTTTAGGGTTTAGGGTTTAGGGTTTAGGGTTTAGGGTTTAGGGTTTAGGGTTTAGGGTTTAGGGTTTAGGGTTTAGGGTTTAGGGTTTAGGGTTTAGGGTTTAGGGTTTAGGGTTTAGGGTTTAGGGTTTAGGGTTTAGGGTTTAGGGTTTAGGGTTTAGGGTTTAGGGTTTAGGGTTTAGGGTTTAGGGTTTAGGGTTTAGGGTTTAGGGTTTAGGGTTTAGGGTTTAGGGTTTAGGGTTTAGGGTTTAGGGTTTAGGGTTTAGGGTTTAGGGTTTAGGGTTTAGGGTTTAGGGTTTAGGGTTTAGGGTTTAGGGTTTAGGGTTTAGGGTTTAGGGTTTAGGGTTTAGGGTTTAGGGTTTAGGGTTTAGGGTTTAGGGTTTAGGGTTTAGGGTTTAGGGTTTAGGGTTTAGGGTTTAGGGTTTAGGGTTTAGGGTTTAGGGTTTAGGGTTTAGGGTTTAGGGTTTAGGGTTTAGGGTTTAGGGTTTAGGGTTTAGGGTTTAGGGTTTAGGGTTTAGGGTTTAGGGTTTAGGGTTTAGGGTTTAGGGTTTAGGGTTTAGGGTTTAGGGTTTAGGGTTTAGGGTTTAGGGTTTAGGGTTTAGGGTTT